>WEIS01002805.1:0-19359 GCA_013389965.1 Todus mexicanus | reverse complement strand
CTGTATTCTTAGGAAAACATTTTGAGAGCCATTGTACTCCCTAAGAAAGTACACACAGTTAAGTAAAACTAAACTCAAGAAATTATTTAAGAGAGAGTAGGGCAATTTACTTAGTAACTTCCAGGCAAATGGTTTATCCAGATTTATTTCATGGGTTTTGTTTAAAAGTATGAAAATCCAAGATGAAATGAGCAGTCTTCTCATTTTATATTCATGACGGCAAAAGGCAACAGCCAAACTCTGAAGCTACCTAAATTTTTTAATCCCAATAGTTGAGGGTGGTGAAATGGTCTTCCACCAAACAGATACCTCAGATTAAAGTGATATTCTGGACCAGCTATTTTTTTCTGTAATTTGCAGGCAAAATGAAGAATAACATACCTAGATAAACCAGCTGACACTATGTGGTGCATTCTTTTTCTGTTCTCTTAGATGTCCCCTTCACCTTTTTAACTGCCTTTACCTTTTCTGCTTTCCTTTCCTTCATGAAGCTCAAATGCTTGCATACTTATATGTAGTGCATTGTTGGTATCAAATACACTATTATATGTATTGTTTCCTTCCTAAAGGGTCAATTCAGGGCTGCACTGTAATGTAATACTCACAGGAGAATTCAGCTTGAGTTCAGTAGGTTGTGGATGTACCACACTCAGAGGCAATTGAGTTTTAACCTTTAGTTGTTTTTCAGATCTGGATTAAGTTATTCACACTAAGTCCTTTTAAGTCCTTTGCTGAGTTTTTCCCATTGTATTGAATTTAAAATAAACAAAAGAATGCCAGATGAAAGCAAGAGAACAGGAGTACTACTTGAAGGCTTTTTTCTTACCTAGATGAGTAAGACAATGTCCTTACTTTTTCATCCAGTGTAAGAGACGGTATGCAATGTTTTACACAAGAACAATGCCCAGAAAGGATTGAGAATCTCTACCCATACAACCCTGTTACTCCTGCTATTGGAAAGCAAGGCAGCAGATTACTAGTTACTTAATTATTACTTAGCTCATGAACAGAAAGCACAAAGTACATTGCACAGTCATTCCTCAAAATGAGGAATACACACACACTTTAGCCAACCTCCCTCAGCTAAAAATGACCATATGGAGAGAGGAGCCAGCCCCACTTAAATATGAAATGAAAAAAAAAATCCACTCAGTTCTTTTGAGAACAGATAACATTTGAGATATTTAGCTTCTGTAATGGGGAAAAAGTGATAAATATTTTCTAGAATATTAAAAAAACTAATCTGACTTTCTAAAAGTGGTAATTTAACTGGGAAGTCTAACTATAAAATATGTATGTACCCTGTCAAAGAACATAAAAAGGTACCACTTGTGTGTGTCATTAAGTGTTATCTGTAAATCATCATAAAACTACGTATCAATAAATAGCAAATACTCATCAAGCAACAAGAAAATGAATTTCAAAATATCCAACTAGATTGCAAAATTCTACTTATACATGAAAAACCTGAATATTTTAAAACATTCAAATAACTTACAAAGTGTACTTTTCTATTTAAAAGAAAAGAATGTGAAGGTGCTGAAGTTAGTTTCCAAAAATGTGAGAAGAATTCACGTTATGCAAGAGACCAGGAATTCAGTTAACAACAACAAAAAAAATGCTGCAAACTCTACCCTTTTTATATTTCCTTCACTGAATCTTCTAATTCACAAAATCCTTTCACAGACTCATAACTAAATTTATCAGATCAAGCACTACATTTTAAAGTACTTCCTAACATTTCTGCAGGGATTCTGAAATTTTTACTTGCAAGAATAAATTATACAGAACAGGCCCATTGTTTAGATGCTTTGTTAATTATGTTGTTCACTTTGTAACAGTCTCAGTTCAGCTCCTGATTGCTATCTACTCTTTAACAGATTAATAATTTCTGAATCAGAGAAGCACTGTGGAAAGATCACAGAAAACATCTCAGCTCTACAAACACTGAACATAAGCAGTCTCGGTTAAGGTCAATAGTGAGTCAGGGAAGGGACGCTCTTATTTCAGCTCTTTGCACAATACCTGCTCTGTAGGTAAACAAGGGTCTTCAGTTTAACAACACTAATAGATCTTAAGCTTTTCAAGCATACATATTTATTTAATTGCTACATTTAAATCAAAGATATTTTCTATGAATAGCTTTTGCAAAGAATGTACATGGAGATTTCCTTTGTTTCGCACTTGAATCACTACCACTAAAGTGAAGGCTAAGGTAATCATTTCACTCAAAGAAAACAAAACAAAGAAACCTCTATTTCATTGCTAAGAAAGCAGAGCTCAGACACTCCCATGATCTGTTAACTCAAAAATATTCAACTGAAATAAATAAAAAATAATCTCCATAGTCACTACGGACAGTGATGTGGTTGGCCCTTATGTAAATGAAGGTCTGGCTTTCAGCAGAGAAAAAAAATATTAAAAAATCCATTCTTCTATTGTTTAGGATTTATTTACTCAAAACCCAACATGCAGCAATAAAGAATAACAAGAACTCTTGCTTCCCTTGTTCCCTAGAACCTCATTCATCTATAAAACAGACAATAGGATATTTAGGAAAACACAGTCATCTTTTTCCCTGATAAATTACTGCTAGCAGCCCCTTTGCTGAAAAGATGACATCTCCAGGTAGATTACACAACACACGGTATCTACATATCAGGTTAGATGAGAAACAAAGAGCCAGTGCAATTTTTCTTCAAACTGTAGAATGCACAGATTAAGCCAAATGCTCCATTGCTTCAGCACCTACAGCTCAAACCAAATGTAAGAAAAAGCCATGATAATTAAACACACTGAAAAAGCTTAGTCTTATGTACTTTTAGGGTTCATCATTACACTAGTTAAACTGATGTCTTAAACCTCCTATAACACTCTATGAATTAGGTTACATATGCAGAAAATCTATTATTTTATTAATACTTATCCCATATTTTCCCACCCATTTCAAAGGGCATTTGATAAGACCATTAGTCGCCCAATGAATTTCAAAATGTTTTAAAAAGTAGGTTAGATAAGGTCTAGCTTGTACCCCAATTAGCATCCACCAGTTAATTTCTACCCTTAGTAGATCACATCCCAAGACACAGTACATATATTCACAACATTCTTTTAACGACCAGACCTGTGGTAAATCTATCATATAATTTAGTAGTTTTGAATTTCTCCATGTGAAAAAACAAGAAATACTCATCTAGTAAATGTCAAGGTTTTCTTTGCAGAAACGTTACGTGACTCCGTATCTAGTTATGCAGAGGAATTCAGCTACAGAGTTGAAAACAGTATTTTACCATTTTATTAGTTTATTTATCCCGTTTATCTTGTAAATATGGTTATTATTTCCAATTATGAGTCAAGCGCCCAGTATTAAAGGATTTCGATGGTGCTCAAAAGCTCTCAGAGCTTTGTATTCAACTCCTGCATCCTATGAGGAGCTGCTGAGGAAACTGGTGCTATTTGGTCCTCAAAAAAGGAGGCTGAGGGGAGACCTTATTGCTCTCCACAACGCTCTGAAAGGACATTGCAGAGGCAGGTGCTGGTCTCTTCTCACAAGTGACTACTGACAGAACAAGAGGGAATGGCCTCAAGCTGAAACAGGGGAGGTTTAGACTTGACATCAGGAAAGATTTCTTCACGGAAAGGGTTGTCGGGCACTGGAACAGGCTACCCAGGGAGGTAGCTGAATCACCACCCCTGGATGTGTTTAGAAGTTGGGGACATGGTGTAGCAGTGGACTTGGCAGAGTAGGTAGGGTAAATGGCTGGACTTGATGATCTCAGAGGTGTTTTCCACCCTAGATGATTCTGTTGTCTAAACCATCGCTCCATGTCACAAGAATGACCAGGCGCAAAGAGTGGTTGTGAATGGTGCGGCATCCAGTTGGTGTCCAGTGACCAGTGGTGTCCCCCAGGGATCAGTCCTGGGCCCAGCTCTATTTAACATCTTTATTGATGACCTGGATGAGGGGATTGAGTCTACCATTAGNCCCTGGAGGTGTTCAAAAAAAGACTGGATGCCACACTTAGTGGCACAGTTTAGCTGAGTGGTGGTGGTAGGTCATAGGGTGGGCTCGATGATCTGAGGTCTTTTCCAGCCTTAAATATTCTACGATTCTAAGAAACTGGGGGTTTCTTAACATGTGCCCTCAAGAACATCTGCTCTGCAGAACGTAACCAGCCGAGTATTTACACGGTACCCACTGCCTCCCTTTTTTTTCTTCATTATCTCGCCAGGACCCCTCCCCGCCTGCTGCTTTCGCCGGGCACTTGTGCCCTGCCCTGCCCGGCCGCCCGCCCCCACCATGGCGTCACTGCCGGAGCGCAGCGGCCCAAGATGGACGCTGAGGCCGCCGCGCGGCCGCGGCTCAGGCGCCCGGTGCGCCTGGGGACAGAGCCCCGCGGGCCGCAGCCGCCGGCGGGGGGCGGCAGGACGGCCGGTGGGTGGTGCCGAGGCCGGATCGGCGGGGAGAGGGTAGAGGGGAGAGGAGAGAGGGGAGAGGGGAGAGGAGCCGGGCCGGGCCCTGCGCACGGCAGCGTGCGGCGGCGTGAGGGGCTCCCGGTAGCGGAGGCGCCGCCTCCCGCAGCCCNNGGTAGCGGAGGCGCCGCCGCCCGCAGCCCCTCCGGTGCCGGCGGTGAGGGGCAGGCGAGAGTGGTGGGAACGATCTGCAGCCGTGGGATGCTTGGTGGGGATGGGGTACGCGAGATCTAGGAGGTAAGGAAGACTCTAGGAAATGAAGAATAAAAATGCACGCGTAAAAACGCCTTAAAAATGAACTGCCGCAGAGCTGTGGGTGCACTCGGCTGGTGGTGATACATGTGGAGGGGCGGCGTGTATTACACTGCCCGACAAACGCACGCCACCGGTGACTTCTGGTGATCAAGTTCAATGCAGGAGACATCAAAGGCACCTTTGACACCTTTTTTTGACTGTGTGTATAAATACCGAGCGTGGTTCCTGTGGTGTGCAAAACCACACTTTCAGGGCTACTCGCTCTGTTGTCTTGCCTTCTCTAAAACGATACACGGTGATGAGGGAAAAAAGAAATTATACATTTCTGCAAAATGCTCGTGTTAGTTTGCCTGCCGAAGGTGTGCCGCGTGAATTGAGCTGGCTCCTGAAACTGAAGCTGAAGACCTCCTGTGAAGTGACTTGCAGAGTGCAAGAAAATTATTTAAGCCTGAAATTGGTTTGCAAATTCTAAAATCAACAAAAAAGGACACAAATGAGTTAGTAATTGGAACTACCGACCTGACTTTCTATATGCTAGATTAATAAAAATGCTTTAATAACACCAGGAGGTTTTTAATTAGTTAAATATCCCTAACAAAATCTAGTCAGCTGCTGATTTCCTAAAAGGAGGCACAGACACAGTACGTGCTGATTGTTACTGCTTTGTTGTTTTATCAAAGGGTGCCTTGCTTAGGCTGCTTTATCTCAGGAAATACACGGAGCCTTTTAGAATACTTCCTCTGTAATACCAAGTGTATTATACCGAGTATCATGATCTCCGAAGATAAATGAATTAAAAGGGTAAAGCATCATATTTTACGTAACTATAATCATACTCTGTTTAATGAGTGGCTTTAGTGTTGTAATTATGTTCTTACTTACAGAAGCATCTACAGATGTAGAGAACAAGAAGAAGAAGATGCCTCTTAGCAGACTGAATATTCATTCTGCATTCTGGATTTTGGCATCGATTGCCGTGACTTACTACTTTGATTTTTTTAGAACTCTTAAAGAAACTATTCAAGCTGATAGGTAAGGCACCTTTTCTTACAGAGAAAGGTGAGGTTTTGTCTTACACATTCAGTTTCATACATCTGAACACTGTATTTTAAATCTTGAATAAACAAGATCTACAGTAGGAATAGAGACAGCTGGGACTGTTCAGCCTGGAGAAGAGAAGGCCCGGAGGAATCTTACCAAGGTATATAAATACCTGAAGGGAGAGTGCAAAGAAAACAGATCAGTCTCTTTTTGGTGTTGCCTAGTGACAGGACCAGAGGCAATGAGCACCAACTGAAACACGGGATGTTCCCTCTGAACATCAGGGAAACACTTTCTTACGGAGGGATGACCAAGCACGGGGCACAGGTCGCCCAGAATGGTCATGGAGTCTCCATTCTTGGAGATACTCAAAAACCATGTGGACATGGTTCTGGGCAGCCGGCTCTAATTGACCCTGCTTTGAGCATGGATGTTGGACCAGATGGCCACCTGAGTTGTTATTATTAAACTAATTTTTCAGTAAATACAATCCTTTAAAAATTACTATAGTTATTTTTGTTCTTTAAGCTCTAGTGAGCCATCTGCATACATGCAAAATATGGTCTAATAGCAGGATGTTTTAGTACTGTACCTTCACGTTTACACTTAAGTATGAGAAATCTCTGCCTGTTTTGTGAAAGTGTTGGGGTTTTTTTAATCAAAAGAAGCTGAAATCTTTGTCAAAATGAAGTTCATTTCTCTAGAAGTTCTCTAGACTTCTTTGACTAGATCAGTGAAAGATGAGTGAAATAATTTCTGTGAAGTAATTTCTGTTTCTCTTCTATTAAGTTATTTGCAGTGCAGTTGATGGGTGTTAACTATTTTTAGATAGATTCATCTGGAAGTGCTTTTAAAACTCTGTCGTTATTACTGTCATTATTATATTGGTATGTGAAAGCTGAACAAGGGCCTTGCTCTGTGCTGTGAGGTTCTCTGGAGCTGCTCTTCCAGGCTGCTCTAGATACACTCTATATCCAGTTGACTGTGGATAGAAACGAGTAACTCCAGGATGTGATAAAGTTTTGGGTGGCCCCATCTGCTCCCTGCAGGACCCTGTCTTCCTGCATGGCTTGTTTAGGTAGACTATGGCAACTGCCCTCCTAATGCAGGTTTCTTAACTGGTAGTACTGGGCTACCAAAATAGCGTATCACATTTGCTGTGCAATACCAGATCAAATGTTACCTGAGTAGGAAGATCCTTGATTAACCTTTGTAATTTTGTAATCAAACTATGGTAATAAGAATGTAATTAAAAAAAAAATTTGTGTAGTAAATATACATTCAGGTAAGTATAAGATTTTATTAAAGCGCATCTTTCTCCCCAGTTGTATTTCTCATCTTACTCTTGCAGTGTGTCTGCAAAGAGGCTTTAAAGTGCTGTTTAATAAGTAATTCTATACCTTGTGTTTTCTTGATTCTGAGTTCAAAATCCTGGATTTGTCTATGGTTTTCTTCAACTGCTATTAAGAAAAAAATTCATGCTTCTTGTCTATTAAATTTGAGAGTTCATAAACTTGAAACCTTATTAAAGCTTTCTGCAACATTTCCTTTGCAAAAATATCAATATTCTAGTTAATAGTGAGAAACACATTTGCAGTGGAGCCTGTTTTATTTCGTTACTGACCAAGTGGTTTTGGTGTAGTAGTATAGTTGCATTGCATTTCCCAAATATTTGAGGGAAAGAGAAATGACAGGAATGTTGCGTTGCAAAATCAAACTCAGTTATGTATATTAGACAGCTTGAGAAGGCTAAAAAGTGTTTTGTAGAAGTAGTTTAAGAAAAAAATACAGGAACTCTAGGTCAGTCTGTATAATTAACAGGTATTGTCTGTTCTGTTTCTAGACTAGAATGAAGATTCATGTGCAAACTGCAATGTGACTGTGTTTAACATGCTTTAACATGTTTCTCCCCCCCAGCTGCTGGTTTGCCTCTGGTAGTTGTTTATTGCTTGTATGTGTGTCGGTAGCTGCTTACTGCATACTCTATCTTGAGTGGTATTGTGGAATCGAGGACTACGATGCCCGGTATCCATCACTGATACCCATCACAACAGTTACCTTTATTGCAGCAGCAGTTTGGTGAGTTGGAACACTTGTGCACAAACTTCAGCTAAACCTGTACAAGTCTAACCATGTTAATTACAAGTATAATTTCTCTAATTCTGCTAAGTGTATTTGTGACAATACCAGTTCTACATAGCATAAAACTGTATGTTAAGTGTAATTGTATGTGGTGCTGGAGGATATGGCTTAGTGGTGGACTTGGTAGAGTAGAGTTAATGGTGGAACTTGATCATCTTAAAGGCCTTTTGCAACCTAAATGATTCTATGATTTTATGTGCCAGATCTCTTCTGTCTTGAAAACTCATGGGAAAACTGAAGTCCATCACTTTGTTAGTGTAAATGTCTCGCCTCTGACAAGTATTTGTGAGGTTTACAAATGAAGACGAAGGTGTACTCTCTAGCTGGGAAAAAGCCATGCCTGATATCTAATAAAGAGTTCTTCGTTATCAAACAATCTATAAATAGCAATCATACACTGAAATTTATGTTTTTCCCTATTGTTTTATGAGCGGTGAGGGTTTACATCCTGTCAGAGAATGGTACTTACAGTAAGAACTACTTTATGAGAATACAGGAGTCAGAATTAAGCAAATGTGCATGTGAATGAAGAAATTATGTGTGCCAGTGGATTTATTTGCTCTCTGCATGAAAGCTAGTGCTCTCTGTAAGTGTAGATGTTTTATCTGAATAACGTCAGTCGGTATTTGCTGCAATGCAAATATGGGGAAAAAAAGGAAGACTGAAGAAGATAAAGGTTCCCTATAGTTTAGAATTAATGAATCTATAGTACTTGTAATTCCATTGTAAAATAAGTTGGTTTTTCCCATTTCTCTTCAGTTAACTCGTATCTGCTTGGCTGAAGTACAAATTAAAGCTTTTCTCAGTTGACATGTATGCCCATGGAAAACTCAGTAGTAATTAATTATCAGGTGCTTCATATACAGAGATTCTGAAAGTAAAAGGTATCTTCACCCTTGATGAGACTGGGTGGACTTGCTCAGTGTAAAATCTTCAGCAGTTACTGAGGTTCTAGAATGAGGTGTCACAAAATAAACAGTAAACTAAACTACCAGTTTAATAAGTAGGTGGTTTGTTGTGGTTTGTTTTCATAAAGAAACAAGTCTTTTTCCAGGTTGAATAATTAAAATCTCATTTCCTTTTGTGCCATATTTTCTTTGTGTGGCTGGTCTTTCCAGAGTATAACAACTGAACTTACTAAAAACTTTCTGCTTTTATTCCCAGTTTCAATGTTGCCTTGTGGCCTGCCTGGTCGTTTATGACACCTTTGTTGCTCTTCATTCAGTTTATGGGTGTTGTGATGCTTGTGTCACTTCTGGGATAAGCCCTTCAGGTAAATAATTTAATTGTTTAAGCATGTAAAAACATTTACCTGCTTGCATTAACTGCCTTGTTAGACATTTGATTCTAAGACCATTTAAGGATTCCTTCTCTATGTTTATACACTTTTAGAATATTGACATTTTGTGACATATAGAGTCACTGGAGAACATTCAGGTATCCTAAGGAGAAGAATATCCTTTTTCTCTTCTCCAAGATTCCATTCTAGACAGTGAAAAGAAGCAATTAGCAAGAATGGATGGGTTTGGGGAGTACAGGCCAAATACTTGCAGCTTTTACCTGAACTAAGTCTGCTTGACATGATAGTAAAGGGGAGAAGCTGTTAATACCATACGCAGCTGTCTTCTCTATTTATTTATTTATTTTAATTCAAATTCTCTGTCTTATCTTTGTCTTGAAGTATGCTGGTTTCATTTTGTATGATGATCACTCCTGATCAACCTGCTATCTGGAAGACTGCCAGATATCTGAACGTGTTTGTTCTTCCTAAAACAACCTTTCAAAGACAAGCCCAAATATTTTACTGACTTGAAAAATTAATTCTCAGGAACTGCTATGTTGAAAAGGGATTCTCACATCTTTTGTTAGGATACACTATTCAGATGAATCCTGTGAAACTGAAAAAACTTAAGGAGGACATCAAAGACCTCTCAGTAAATAGGGTAAGGTACGTCCCTTGTATCACAGGCAGCTGTATCATCCAGTGAAGTGACTCCTGCAGCAGGTTGTGTTTGCTTCACTTCTCAAGGGAATGTGTGGTTTTGTTTGCCATCACAAATCCTTTCCAGAGAGGACACCCCCCAGTTTTTTTATGAGTGCAGCAAGAAGAAAGAGACAGTGCTGGATTTTGAGGGTAGCCTCTTCTAGTATCACAGTTATAGGCAAAAAAATATTTAATGGCTGGGGCAGTGAAACACAGCTTTTGATTGCATAAACAAACTGAACTGGTGTTGCAATTTCGCCCTTGCTTTCTAGATATCAAGAAACCTGTGTTTTTTAAGGAGGTAATTAACTTTTGGGAGTTTCAGTCACACTGGTTAATGCAAACTTCATATTACATTTGTTCATTGTGTCATTAGCTGTGTTCCATCTGAGCACTGGAAGGATCTCAGGGAAAGGAGGATGCATTTCAGTGTGTTAGAGCTGATCATAGGAACAGACTAAAACAACTATTTTGCATGAATTTGTACTTGGAAAGTGAGATGTACAAGTGAATTACGGATAATGCTGAACAGCTGAACCTTTTGAAAACATTCTGGATTTCTCTATTGAACAGCCAAGTAAATTCTGTAATGCAGAATTTATTAATTCTCTATCAGGCCAAGGAATTATTGGACTAATAATTAAGGTGAAATTATTGCTTGGTAATTCAAAATCATTCACTAATCTATATCAATGTAGTACAAGATACATCTTGTGCAGTATATACAACCTTAGAGCATTTTTAGTATGGTTGGATTTGTTTTTTGTTTTCTTTCAGCTTCATGTGAAGGACTCCAGTAACTGTTCTTCTGTGAAGTGGATGCCACACTTGCTACATTCCAGTACTTTTATGATTTCTAATACTGCTTGTTTGCTCTAACTGGTACAGTAATTCTTAAACTACCTGATTTACAGATCAAATGGACATAACCATAGGTCAGCCAGAGGCTGGGAAAAAGCAACTGATTAGTGACTAATTGGAAGACAGATTGGTTTTACCTCTCTTAGTAACATAGAGTGTTTCATCGCTGCTTTGTAAAGCTTTTATTTGTATTTCAGTTTTAACCAGATGGATAATGTCAGTTATGTAGTCCTAAACTATTTGGGGACTCTAGAGATCATCTAACCCAACCCTCTGCTCAAAGCAGGTTGTTTGATTTGAAGGTAATTGGTACTTAAGTGTTGTGGGTTTTTAATACTACAGTCTTTCCATTTGAATTGACAGCTAAAATGTTGTTATCTGGAATCTCACAGATGACACGAGAGACCTTTCTTGATCTGTTAAATGTCTAATGTTACGTGTGTTACCATGTTGGAAATATTTCATTGCCTAATCACTTGACTTGAGATCTGCTAGTGTTTGAAAAAAGATACACATTGGGGTAAGGGCCTAGAAAGTTGCTCGATGTTTACATCATTGACAATTTGGCAGTGCCATCAGTGAAATAAATAGATTCTACTTGTGCTGATACAGTTTCCACAACCAAAGATGGGTGGTGAAGCTGTGAATAACCAGCAATATAATGAACAACATTAACACTACATAAGAAGTTAAGAGCACAAAGTAAATTCTTTTGATGTATGCACTATTTTTCAGTAGTCAGGATGTTTTTCTTCTGTAAATTAACTTTTCATTCTTAGCTGTGCCTGTTAATGAAGTTGCCATTTTTTTTCATCAGCAATAAAGAGGCCAATAATAACTTAAATGCTATTAGTCATACACAGTTGGGGAAATAAAATAACGTTGTCTGTCTGTTAACCTTGGCCAAGCTACTTCAGTGTCTGGAAACCTGGGCACTATCTAGTTGCTAGACCATTTTATATAGATCCTTGTGTTAAATACTTTCCAACTTGCACCTTTTGGAGGATGGGATTGTGTAGAAGCTGGGTGTTGAAATTTCTTCAAATGTATTTGTGATTGTTGTTGGAAGTCTGGACTGTAAGAGGAGACTCTGTTCTTCATTCTAGCTTCCAGATTCATGCCATTGCTGAATGTACAATACACAAAATGTTCAGTAGTGAAAAAGATGGACATTGTCTTAAGCTGCAGTTCTTCCATTAAGGAAAAAAGTTGCCGTCGGTATGCAGTATGAAGGATCGGTCAAACCAAAATAAAATACATTTAGCACTGCGGTTAAGTAGCTTGTAGACTAAGTTAACAGCTTGATTTGTTTAAATGTAATATTTAAGTTTTCCAATACTGGTTGTACTTCAGATTTTCAAAGGGCAGGTTGCTTATCTTGACGTCTTAATCTTTTAACAAATTTTAACAATGTTATGTTTGCGTATACAGGTATGTTTGAGTAACTTTGTTTATTATATTTAAAATGCAGTGTTGCTCAGGGATGGTAATTATCACTGTATTTTTATTTGTCAAATATATAAATGCTCTAGGTGTTTTATGTTGCCTTGTACTCTTGAATTAAAATTACTATTTGCTACATGGGTTTTCACATTTGTTTTTCTGGATATCTTAATAAACTTTGTACAAAAGTGATCAGTTATTGTTCAGTACTCAATTGTTTAACTAATTCCACTGTTCTTGAGGATTGCCAGCCCATCATTGTGCCTATAAAATAGATGTTCGTGTAGATGTTAAGTACTATCCTTGACTTGGAATATGCTTGTCTTTCATGACCTCTCAACTGGGTTTATTGACGGTGTAATTCCATTCTGTTCACCTTTGAAGAGCTGATTGCCCTCTGACTGCTTTGATGTCTTTTTCTGAAAATCCCAGGTAGATGTTGATTGTACAGAAGTCCTGCGAAGTCTTTCAGTAACAGTAGTGAGTATCGAATACAATACTCACCCACTCACATACTCCAAGGGAAGTAGTGGTGAATCTGCTGACTTTAAAACAACATTTTTAGCAACCTGAGAAAATGTTGCTGCCAATTCCAGTTCTGTGAATTCCTTGGTTTTATTATTTTCTTTACCACAAAATAAAGAACTTACACCAAGAGAGTAGAAAGAGGAATCTTAAGAGTTTCCTGAAAGCATTTTTTAGGTGATCAAAATCCCCACCTCTGTCAAAACTTGAATGTATTAGCTGGCTACAGACCACCATAGGCATTTTCTGTATCCATTTACATTAATTTCATTTGAGGATGGGAATGTGTACCAGTACCAAAGAGCTTTCCTTCACAGGTGACAAGGGATGCTCTAGAATAATCATAGAATCGTAGAATGGTTTGGGTTGGAAGGGACCTTAAAGATCATCCAGTTCTACTCCGCCTGCCATGGCAGGGACACTTCCCGCTAGACCATGTTCAAAGCCTCGTCCTGCCTGGCCTTGAACACTACCAGTGACGGAACATCCTCAGCTTCCCTGGGCAACCTGTTCCAGTGTCTCGTCACCCTCAGAGTGAAGAACTTCTTCCTAATTTCTAATCTTAAATCTATCCTCTTCCAGTTCAAAGCCATTACCCCTTGTCCTATCACTACAAGCCCTTGACTTTTAATCTTGAATTAAACAGTCCGTAGCGTGAAGATTATTTATCACAGTTACCCATAGGAGCTCTGTAATGAAAGCACATTCTTTAAGTTACTCTTTAAAGGTTACCTTGCATAAGATAAAAGGAGGACTAGGTGTTGCCCTAGGCTTGCGATGATGGCAGCTCTGAACTAGAGATGGTTGAAGCCTTAACTGACTAGTTACGGTTTTTATTTGTACTGCTGTTACGGGCCAGACAGAAACATAGGGCTAGCTTTCAGGTAAGTGCATTTTTCAAAAGGCAAGTTTATAGATGGCTTAAGACGTGACCTACTACTTCCTTATGCTTACCTAAATATGTGTTTGTCCCGAATTCACTCATTCCACCCTTCTGGCATTTTGTTTTCCTTCTCTGTTCTTTAAGAGGAATGCAAACCTCAGAAATGTACATATGTTCAGAAATGTCCTTTGGTATTTAAGAAAAAACCCTCTTTAATAATTTATGGCTTCAGAAGAGCAAAAGCTTAAAAAGCTTAAAACCTCTCTTAAATTTTGCCCATGGAAGTGGACTAAAACAGATGCTGTCTTTTAATTTATTCCTTTTTTTTTTCTTTTTAATGTAGCTTAATTGGAGTCTTAATTTCATGTGAGACATAGGTCACTCATTGCAAAAAACAATGCTTTGGATATTCGATATGCTACTAACAGACAGAGGGTAAAAATGTAAGACCTGCCTAGCCAGAACAAGGACCAGTCTATCTTGGTATTTGGCCTCCAAGCCATGACTGGGTACACGAATACCTAAAATTAAAAGAATTCGTATTGTATGCAAACAAAATGCCATTTAAAGTATTTAGTGTTTCTACACCGGGCTAAATTCCTCTCAACCCCTATGGGAAACCAACTCGTGCTCCAGATCTGGAGGTTTGCATACCTTAGTATCTTAGGAGCATAGGTCACAGTTGTGACTAAGCAGTTTAAATNGTCTTTTCCAACCTCAAAGACTCTGTGATTCCACGATTCTATGTCCCTCCCGGTGACCAGCCGAGCAGAGCTCCCCTGCCCCTCGCCAAGGGCCGTGACCAGCTCCTGCCTGACCTGCTGCTGCATCATCGCCCCCAACCCTGGGCTCGACCCAAGCTCTTGGCAGAGCCGAGTCCCCCCTGCTCCGCAAAGCCTCTCCCCCCGGCAGCCGGATCCCCCCGGTCCCCTCCCCTCGGGCAGGGGCTGCGGGAGGCTCGGCGAGGCCCCGGCCCCGGCCCCGTTGTGGGTCCCGCTCCGCCCCCGGCCCCGGTGTGGGCCGGGCCAGCCGCGGCTCCCCGGGGGCCGCGGGGCCGCCGCTCGCAGCAGCGGCCGGCGGGGGAGATGGAGGAAGGCGGCGGTTCCCCCGCCCTGGGCGGCAGCTACCCGCAGAAAAACGCCGAGATCCTCAGCAGCCAGTACGGCATCAACCTGTTCCTGGCCGGGCTGCTGCTCACCTTCGCCTGGGCGGTGCACGCCGTGGGCATCAGCAAGAGCCACCTGCTCTCCTACCTCATCACGCTGATGCTCATCCAGCTGCTGTGGATGCTGTGGTACCTCTGCAGGAGCTGCACGCAGAGGAGGCTGATCCGGGACAAGGACACGCACGCCGGAGCCCGCTGGCTCAAGTGTGAGTAGTGTCCCGTGCCACACAGGGTGGCACCGTGTGTGGGACGTCTGTGCCATCACCTGGCTCTGCTGCCGCTGTGGTACCCTCTCCATCCCTACCAGGGCCCATCCTGCTACTCCTGAGCTCACCGCACATGCAGTGCACTCTAAAGTAAATATATGCATAAGCTGAACCTGCTAGGAGGTTGTATGGGAAAGCTGTTTGCTAAACATCGTTGCTTTCCAACCTACCATTTACGGTGCTGACAGCTCCAGTGGCCTTTTTTGCTTACCAGGCTGGTTTAGCAACCCTTGAAAAATAGAATATAGCTAAAGAAAGAGGCAGTTTTGTTGGTGTCACGTAGCTCCTTTGGAGGAATTACCACCTTTTCCAGACAATATAATGCAACTTACTTTAGGCTAGTGTCAGTCAGAAAGGTCCTCAAGTGCTCTCCATACCAATGTATATTAAAAATTCCCATTTATGTGTGTACAGTGATGGCTTAGAAACATCTAGAGTTAGACAGAAGAGTACAAAATCCCTGGGCAGGTAGGTTTGTAGATCAGTACATGAAACATCTAAGCAAGAAATCTAAAGCTAGTGTTAGCTTGTAGGAGAAGTATACAAGTTTGACTGGGTAGTGGTGGGATGTGATGGTCCTTATTTGCAGAGTGAGGTACATATTGGAGTATGTATATAAAGATACATCAAGAGAAAGCGGCTGGGGAGCACATGACAGAGTCTGAGAGACAATGCTATGTTTCTGGGTCCCAAGAAGAAAATACAACCCACATCAGCACTGTGTAGAGTAATAGGCAAGCCCAGTTTCACCCACCTCTTTCCCAGTCTCAGCACTGTAAATGATAGTTTAGAAAGTGAACACGTTGAGTGCTATAAGACAGCTTTTCCTTAAAGTATTTCTGTCCTGCTAGCGACGAGACAACAGTTAATTATAACAGCAACAGCTAATGAAATACCTAAATGAAAACTCCAGGAACGTCTAAGAGCTGGTTATTTTGAAAAGTAAGGTTATGTTGTGGAAATCTAGTTTGTTCTCAGTCTCAGTGCTTGTGAGTCTTTTATTTTCTTTGCAACTGTTAACAATTACGCTGTATGAAGTACTTAGGGATTTTTTTTTTTTGGATGTCTAATGTTTTACAGCTATGGTCTGTAGACTCTTTCCTGAAACGTATGGAATTTATGTAACAACTGTTAAATATTTCTCCTTGATTATTCATTGTTTTTCCAAAACAATATTCAGTTCTCAAGCATTTTTCATGTATTAGCTTATGTGGCTTTACAATCTCATGAAATTAATTAATGCAAGGATCAGCTTGATCGTATTTTGGACCAAGCTACGCTTTTGTTACTGAAAGGGTAGCTTTCCCCTCCTAAGTATGGAATAAATACTGCTTAACATGGGTGAGTACAGCAGGACCCCCTGCCCTTTTTCTTTTGGCACAGCACTCACAGCATTTCATTTGTCCAACAGGATATAAGGAGTTACAGAAACTTAGAAATAAGATACTGGAATGAACTACTAGGTTACCTTATCCATTTCTTTTACCAGCACAGGATGGCTCTTTGTACTAGCTTCTCAAGTGGTCCGGCTTCCACGGTAGCTCTTGGATGTCTAGGCTACAATTCAACAAAGTTGCCCTTAGGGAAAGTCCTACACTTAACTATTCTTAGGAGTTTCTTGTAGTTACAACAATCCTGTGCAAGTCCTTTATCCTTTGTTGGTAAAAGAAAACTTATTTGAGCTAAGGAAAAACTCAGGTGGCAGTTCCTCTGCCAAGATCCCCCTTGCCCTCCTCTGCATGAGTGCTTTTGTCATAGAAATCTTTTATCTGGAAGACTAAAAGTCCAAAACGGAGGAAAGGAGGAGGACAGATTTTAATTAAGTCTTTCCAAAGAAAACTCTTTGCAATTTTTGGCTAGCTCTACCAGCTGCTTCTGAAGAATATCTCCTTGCTCGCATTGTGAGAGCAAATGTTCTTGTATTAAGCAATATAAAATAAGTACATTTTCATTATCCCTTAAAACCATGAATATTATTTTAGGAAAAATGATGGTAGCTGGCTGCTTAGAGCATTTTGCTTTGACAAATGTTAAAAATGAATGGTTTAACAAAAATCCCTTATAACTGAGTTCTTATACACAGTTAACAACACTTGAAGAACAAATAGTTTACAAGAATTGCTCACAGAAAGATTTCCTTGAGCATTTTTGCAACTATGTGAACCTTAGAGCACAATTTTCTTCCCACATGTGTGGTAGACCAAGAACCGCTCTTATAGCCTGAATGTGGGATGAGTTTCAGGGAGAGCTTTATCTTCATTAAGATACAGTTATCCTGACCCAAATAATCCCAGGGAAGCTTAGGAGGTAATTTCCTTTCCTTATTCCAAATAGTATTCCTCTGAGTACGCTGTTCTGTTAGGAGAAGCTCACTGACCATTATTTGGAACGTCAGCCAACTGAGCCACAGAACTCAAAATTTAAATCAATTGGTTTCACAAACGGCTTTATTTTATCACATTCTCCAGTGGAACAGCTTCTGTTTAAAGCATAGACAGCTAGTCAGTTTCTGAAGCTCTTGGCAGAGTTCAACTTGTATTCTTTTACTGTTTGGATTAAATCGTCTATTATTTGAAGTTTAGCATGGCATTTTCTTTACCGTATCATTATGCCTTTTTTTTTTTTCTTCTGCTTGATGGTTAATAGAAAGAATTAAGGCAGCACTTAGCAATACCAAAAATCCTATTCTTGATCCCTTAAGAGGTACAGATTTCAATGAACATTTCTGGGGGAAAAAAAAATCCCTTTTTTTGTTGTTTGTTTAATATTACAGTGCTCAGTAGTAATCATTTCATGTTTGGCTTTCCAATAGAAATAGCTAAATGGTGAAATTACCTGCCTTATTTATAATTACTGATTATATATATATACACACACAATATTTAGCATTAGTCCACAATACTGAAGTTTTCATCAGACAAAGTTAACATGAAAACCATTAGCATACCATATGTATGGTCTTTATAGTTGTGCTTTGATTTTTGACTAAGGAAATTAGTACTACCATTCTGTTTTGAAGCCTCTTGAATATACATGTTGAACACTTCATATGTGCTTACAGGGTGACTACCTGCATGATTGCCAGAAACATCTAGATATCATTTGAATAAATGAAATAATCGAACATTTAAAGAAATTAGTCACATAAAGTCTTCTAATCCCTGGAGGAGAATCGCAGAACTATTGATTTCTATGGGAACAGATTGAAGCCCACCAGATTTCTGATGGATGTAAAAGAAACAAGATACTAAGACATAAACCAAAATATTCATTGTGAAAGAAACTTGGGGGTGGGGGGGTAGTTTGTTGGGTTGTTTTTTGGTGGTGGTGATGGAGATTTTTTCCCCTTCGATAGTCTGCTGCACATTGATGTAAAACTGTAAAACGATACATTTGAAATACTGACCTTGTGAAGTGGAAGCAAGACACAGTGGAACTAGAGTACAGGTCATCCTTGTAAAGACAAAATGCATGTGCTGCGCAGCAGATGGATCACTAATCTGTGTTTGCATGTTATTTTTGTGAATTTAAACCTCAGCCCCTTACCTTGCCTTGCTTTGCCTTCCTTCTTCCCATTTCTTCTAGTTCAGAAGCCCCTTGTGATCATGCTGCTGAGGCACTCTCATGAGTAACGGAAGCAAGGATGCAGAACTTTTGCATTATAAAATACGTTTTCCATTCATTTTGCTCTGACATTACTGCTTCACTAAAGCAGTTCCTCAGGGCTTGATCCTGCATTCAGAATTCATTGGGAAATTGCGTTACTAGTGTCATGATTAGGGAATGAAACACCTTTCTAAAATAATCTGTAAAGTCAACACATGCACAACAATTGACTGTAGAGTAATTGTACAAGCTTTTTATAATCTTTTTGCCTCATGGAAACAATTATAATACACATTAAGTCCCTAAGACTGACATCTTTCAGACAAATAGTGAAACAGTCTGTTTCCTATATACTTTCTAAGTAAACCATGAATCACAGAATCAGCCATAGAATAATTTTGGTAGGAAGGGACCTCTGGAGGTCATCTAGTCCTACACCTTGCTCAGAGCAGGTCAAATTACCTCAGGTAAAGTTGTTTTAGAAGAATTGACAGTTCTAATTTATTTTAGAATAATTTAAATTCTTTAAATAAGGAAGAAAACGTGACATTTGATATCAAGGGTAGCCTAGAATTTTGCATTTTGTGATGCCATTTACTTTTATACGTAATGAAAATGGCACATCTGTTTGAATGTGGGCTCCAGTCCTGTTACATGGACTAGAAGTATTACAAATTAGCTGACATAATAAGTATAAATAAAAATGATATGGGAT
>WEIS01002804.1:1318-23314 GCA_013389965.1 Todus mexicanus | reverse complement strand
GAATTTTAAACAAAAAGTGGAAACATTATTGAAAAAAGCACTATGAGAATGAGAAACTGCCTAGGCTGAAGGAAATGGAGTTAAAGATAGAAAAGAAATAAACGTGACACATTCGAGTTTTAGAAAATTGCACGCAATGTACATGTCAAAGAGCAGGGATTAGAACGACAGATTTTTCCTGAGACATGCTCAGGGGAATTAAGTTTATTTACATAAGATATAGGACCATCTAGATACTGTGAAATGGCAGAAGATTCTAACTAACATGCCAGAAACACGGCTGAGTGCAGAATCCTCAGAGACAGGGCACATCTTACCATAAACTAAATTATGTGTTTTTCAAAAGTAAATAAACATACGCAAAATTGATAGTTCCAGCTTTAGTACCCAAGCAACAAGATGTATAATTAATCAGACCCTGGAAGGAACAAAATCCCACAGATATTACAAAATTGTAAAAGTCCTTAAAAGACAGTGCTACTTGTGGACACTAGAGGTTACCAGCTTTTAACCAAGAGGAATCTGTTTTGTTTTGTCTTGGTTGCTTTTGAAGAAAAGAAACAATCTTTATGATTGTATGTGAGCCTGGAGAGGACGGTGGCTGGGTTCGACTTCTTCTTGGCTTTGGCTTACTGTGCTGTACTGAGTAAGTCAGTTAACTTCACCATTCCTATGTCTCTCAAACGATAAATCAGTAACTTTTAGCTGTGCAGCCTTCAGACAGTACTGAAAATTCTTTGGGTGTCATTTATTATCAATATCAGGCTTGCATAATGAAATGCCAATTTTGTTGATCCTTCTTGATGCCATAACATTCTATAGCCAGAGCAATAAGAGGAAGGATAGCAATCAGTCATGGTACACAGAGATCTATAAACTCTCTGACTGTGCAATTCCTTCCTTAAGAAAACAAACAAAAAAAAGACTGATCAGTTTTTATTTACTTCTCTTTTTTTTTGCCTTTAGAGTAGCTGAGATTGTACTAATAACCATGAGTAAACCACTTGGTGATGATTACCAGTGATTTAAAAGACCCTGAAACAACCGTTCTAGCAGACAAGCCTCCAGGAATATCTGCCTCTACAAAAGGCATGGACTGAAATACAACAGCCAGTAAAACATTCCGTTAAAGACTAGTAATAGAAGCTGGTTAATGAGATGACTAACTAAACAATAGTGTTAACAGGGTGAGTGACCTTCTTCCACCTGTCAGGAGCTTCAGTGTTTTTATCCTATCGTTCTGTTACACACTCTTTATGTAATATTTAATTAAGTAATTAATTATGGGTTTCTGCCCACAGCTACCATTAATGATAATGCGAAGGGATGACGCAGTGGTAGTGGAGCTGAGGTAGACACAGAAGAGCCAGAAACAGAGAACTGGGAGAAAAGCTCATGGGTACAAAATATGAAAGGGAGAGCTCCAGAGAAAGTGGAGCTTGCTGCAAACACAGTTGGCACCTTTAGGGGTTCAACCAAGAATGAGACCTTCACCCTTGCCAGGAGGCAACAGGAACAGCAGGAAGAGAAAGGAGTGGAAAATAGCTAAATTTTTAATCATTCAGGGTGAAAGGGAAGAGATTTAATGGTAGAACATAAATTCATCAGAAGAGCCCTATTGGCTTAACACAGGGGTTTCCCTGGATATTGCCATTTTTCCAAGAAACAAACCCAGTTTTCCCATATATAGATACCTAAAAAAGTGCAAAATTGTTGTGTACACAGTATATTACCTGTGGAAATCGCTGAAGAGACAATGGCTTCCAGTAACTAACCCTTCTGGAATATCAGTGAGACTTGATCTTGGGGACGAAAATCACTCTATCATTATAAGTAGGACCCAGGAGGAGGGCAGTCATTCACTTCATGCACCTTATCCCCACAAAGTGCTTCAGTTACTTTTAGGAGTTGACAGGCAATGCCATGAACCCTGCAGTAGGGCAGCCACTCTCTGGCTCTGCATGTCCAAGGCAGGGTGGAAGAAGACCAAAGCTCCTTTATGTCTGAGGTAAGGATCTAGATATCCACAGATCGGAGTAGTAAGCAAGCAAGGCTATCTGAAATATGAAATTAGGCAAACTTACTGTTCTTCAACAGAGAAAACTTGCAGGGGTGCTCAAATCTATCGAAGGCAAGCATGAATATCTCTCAGTTAGATACATCGTACAAAGTGGAAAGTGCCTTTGTATCTAATCCAAGCTGTAATCAGATATATACAGTTTTCTCTTAATTTTCCTCTGTCTGTGATGTTTGTATCTGGTAATTTCTGCTTCACCACGACTATCTACAGACATGGGGGTGGCGAGGCACTTCCACAGTGCCCAGCATAACCACTTGTCGTTCACAGACCCACAGAGGAAACAAAACGCTCCTCCATTTCTCCACATGAATATTTGTGCCTTCGTAACTCTGAAGGAGAGAGCAGTAGAGGTGTCTTTCAGGGAGAAATATTATAGAGGTAAGCATCCTGGAAAAGTGATAGCAAAGAGAGGACCTGAATTCAGAAGGTGCTGTGAGAACATGTAACAGTGAAATTCAGTAGGAAATTTTCTGGACAGAACAGTATTTTCCCACTCTCGTAACTGAATCAAATTTCTTTAAAGCTGATCCCTAAAGGGTGCTCCTTGAGCTCACAAGCCTGTTGCACCTGCCCAGCTGGCACAGCTCCCATGGGCAGCAGCAGCACATGAATGATGCAGAACAGGCTGGAGACTTGGGTGGGGAGAAATTTAATGAAATATAAGAAGGGTAAATGTAGAGTTTTGCATTTGGGCAGGAATAACCCCAGGTACCAGTATAGGTTGGAGAGCAGTGAAGGAGAAAGGGACCTGGGAGTACTGGTCGACAGCAGGATGACCATCAGCCAGCAACGTGCCCGTGTGGCCAGGAAGGCCAATGGCATCCTGGGGGGTATTAGAAAGGGTGTGGTTAGTAGGTCGAGAGAGGTTCTCCTCCCCCTCTACTCTGCCCTGGTGTTGTGTCCAGCTCTGGGCCCCTCAGTTCAAGCAGGACACGGAACTGCTTGAGGGAGTCCAGCGCANCAAGCAGGACACGGAACTGCTTGAGGGAGTCCAGCGCAGAGCCACTAAGATGATGGAGTGGACCACCTCCCTTCTGAGGAAAGGCTGAGGGAGCTGGGTCTTTAGCTTGGTTCTTTGCGATAGCATCCAATGATAGGACAAGGGGTAATGTGTGTAAGCTGGAACACAGGAGATTCCACTTAAATATTAGAAAAAACTTCTTTACAGTGAGGGTGATGGAGCACTGGCACAGGCTGCCCAGGGGGGTTGTGGAGTCTCCTCTGGAGACGTTTCAAACCTGCCTGGATGAGTTCCTGTGTGACATGATCTAAGTGATCCTGCTGCAGGAGGAGGATTGGACTAGATGATCTTTGGAGGTCCCTTCCAATCCCTAACATTCTGTGACTCCGTGATCAGCTGCTAAATCCACTACTTTCCATCAGTTTCTTCACTGTATGAAATGTGAGCCCCTTTGATGTAAAGTTAAAGGAGCCGTTGTAGTCTTGGAAGATTAATCAAACAGAAAACATATGAATATTGTGCTCATTGGTTAGAGTGTTGATCCCTCTCTCCTGAGAGATGTAGAAATCCTTCCTGATACTCAAGTGCAAATCCCACACTGGTAAGAGAAGTCCCAAGGAAATGTAGTTAATAAAAACCCACCTCCTTGATGCTTTGTCCCACAGTCTTTCTACTCATAGTTTTGGCACAGTTTATCTGAACTTCAAAAAGCATAATGCCTTTCTAGGACATAGGACACTACCTATAAATCCTTCCAAAAACCTCCTTCACTTTTAGTCCTGTGTGACTAGGTCACTCAATGCAGCTACACAGTAGAAATCACTTAAAGAAAATCCAGGAACTTTCAAACTTCAGCAAACCAGTGGTCAGAAAGAGAAGAGTGGAAAGGAAAGCTGCACTGGTTTCTCTTCCAGTTGTGGCTTGACACCTGAAGATAAATGTGATGTGAAGCAATGCAAAGGCTCTTTTGGAGGCAGCTCAAAGCAGCATAAGATAAGCCTTGCTGCACAGTGTGTGATCTGCCAGCTTTTCTTGGACCACAGGGTGGGAATTTTTGGTCTAGCTCCTTACAGAGGCTCCTTGCAGTTCATTTCCCAGAATATATTGTCTGAAACAAGTCCAGATCTAAGTCTGCTTTCTGGAGTAGGTCTCATCAGTTGTTGTTTTGGGGTGCTTAGGAGCAAGACATCAGTTCTAGAGAGGGAAGAAAAGAGAGAAGCTTTTCAGAAGTTCCAAGACTCCATGTAGGAGGGAGCTACAACTGCCCTGAAAATGGTAACGGGGAATATTTGTCCTCAGAGCATCCTCAGATCTATGTCCCTGCCAAAGAATGGCAAGCAAATAAAAACAAATAAATGAAGAAAAAAAATAAAGACTAAACGTTTAGATAATAAAGACACTTTGGTTCAGCCAGTTCTGAGTAGAGGTGCCTGACAGGGCTCAACAGGCAAGTCAAACACAGGTATGTGTGGAAACAACAATTTGGGTTTGGTTTTGCTCTTTTCTATTATTCTTCAGATATATTTTCTTCCCATTTCTTCCCCTGCCATGTTGCAGGCCTTTCTCCTCCCCTGGCATAATCTTTCTTCACATGCCCTATTCAAATTCCAGCCATGCTTTGCATTGGCCTTTCTCCTCTCCTGTCCCAGGGGTGTTCCTGGCAGCTTATTAATTAAGTAGAAACCCCTGTGCTGATAAATTTCCTGCCAGTGCCATTGTGAAATACTGAATAACATCAGAAACTTCCACTAAGCTGAGCAAATAGTTGGATCCAAGTCAGAAAGCTTTCTGTTGAACTCAAGATGCCTGTGAGCAACAAAAAAACAAGGGGGAGATTGTTTTCTGCTGAAGTCATAGCAAACAGTTGACTGACTTACAGCTTATTGAAGAAAGAAAGGATGAAATTTAATGCAAAATGAGGGCTTATATATCTATTCTTCCTCAAACTAAAAGCCACTCCATCCCTTCAGGGCTCCTCTGTCCCTTAATGACTTCCTTATTTTACTTAATCTGTGTATTGTACTCTCACCAGTCACATCTCATCCTGCACATCTCTGAGCATCCTAACTTGGGAGATTGGTTCAATTCTGTCTGTTAGAAACAACAACAAACACCACAAAAGCACGAGGATTTTCTAAGGACCACAATCTGCCTTAGGTTTCAGGTGAATCCAAGTAGTTATTCTGGGGCTAACTTCAGTTTTTATTCCTCTGAGCCCTCAGCCTCCTGCTAGCAGAAGCCAGGAGCCCGCCCATCCTGCGGGTGGATCAGTGTTCAGACGGACCTGCAGTTTCCAGAAGGGGACTCATATATTGTGTGCCAAATGGAGGGAAGGGCAAAATCCTCCTCCCTTCTCTAATAGTCAAGTTTTGGGAAAAAAACCTCACCTCTCACACTTCTCCCAAAGGTAAGACGCCTGAGGATTGGGGTGTTCCAAGTCAATTGAGAAGGACTTTTTTTAATGATATAGTACATACGATTTGCGTTAGATCACATGATAAAAACATTATAAAAAGAGAAACTGAAAATCACAATATTTCATTAAAAATGTGAGTGTGAGGTGTTTTCAACACTGCTAGGCTGTTTATTTTTTCCTTTATTTCACTTTCACTAAACCTAGGAAAATATATCCAAAATGTTTCAACTCCCTTCCTTGCAAACTGTTATTCCACTTTTCCTATCAGCTCTATACTCTACTCTCAGATCAAATCAGTCTTGTCTCATTCAGCGCTGTTCTTTTATACACTTCTAATCTGTTAGTGATTAACGTACCAGTAAGTGGTGCTCCATATCATACTGTTAGGGTTCAGAGAACCAGAGAGCGTAGAGCTCCAGGGACACTGGCCATGACATTTGCACACCCAGAATCCCTGGTACTTCAGCCTCCAGGGACTCTGGAGCTGTAAATTTCAGGGAATCTGGCACTGCCAATGTCACGCCAAGGGGAGCATGGCAATGCCTCACAAGAACTCCCACCACACTTCTTGCATCCCATGGCACCCCAACTTCAAAATCCTGCTCCCGCCACCATTAGGGTCAGGGTTAGGGTTCAGAAAACCAGAGAGCCTACAGCTCCAGGGACACTGGCACTGCAAAAGGCACGTCAAGGGGAGCACGGCGCTGCCCCAACACTGCTCCCTCCACACTTTTCATACCTGGGACCCCTGGGCTCCATGGCACACCAACCTCAAAATCCCGCTTGTGGGGTTTTGGGGGGTTTTGTTGTTGTTGTTGTTGTTGTTTGTTTGTTTGGTGGTCTGGTTTTGTTTTGGGTTTGTTGTTGTTGTTTGGTTGGGGTTTTTTCACAAGAGCTCTGTGCAACCTTCGCCCGTGTAGCTCCTCAACTTTTCTACATGGAGCTCCATGACTGCCAGATCAAGGGATTTTGCTCATCAGCTTGGTTGCACTTTTCCATTTAGCTCTCGACAGCAGCAAACAATAGTCCAATTTCTCCTAAACTTTCTGCTGTTTAGCAGTCTGGTCACAGACTGAAACCTGATGTGGTAAATCAGGGTGGCCCAAGGGCAGCTGCAACTGGGGCTGAATGCCAGTTTTGGGATACCCGCTCCCCACAGGCTGTGTTATTGGTGGTGGCAGTTCCTGGCTGGATGGATGCTGATGGGATGTTCCTTCCTCAAAAATCCTCTTGCTTTTCCAATTGTCCTATTCAGCCTCCCACAGCCACTGCTGTGCTGTCTGGGTCATGGGTCTAAGCCACTACAGGATGTTGTGAGGATAAAGCCAGGGTGGTAGATTTCCTGTACTTCAGCCTTAAAATCATACTCTCTGGTGAGAGAAAATTCAGGAAAAAGAGGTGCTTGCCTATTAGAGCAGCCTTCCTATCCTCAAGAGCAGCTCCCCATCTCCTCCAAAGAAAGCAGCAACAGTGTAGATGGAGACCAGTTGTGGAGAGCTGAACAAAACCTCCAGTTCAAGCTGGAAACTTGGCCTGATTTAGAGGTACGCTACGCCCAGGAAGGACAGGCAACTGGCTCCTTGCTCTCACATTACAGCTTCCTTCAATAGGTCCAAGGATCTTTCACTAAAGGAAGAAGGAATCCATTCTCCCTCAGTTGAAACCACCATCTGAGAGCAGCAAAGGATCTAGACTGATAACCTCTTCCCATCTGGAGGTGGTCTTAACTTAAAACAAGAGCCTGTGTTGCAAGCAAACTAAAAATTTGTGTTGCAGCAACATGGCATACTATTTCAAAAGCCAAAAAGAGAGCCTGGCAATACATCCCAGACGACATACTCATATTGCAATGCTTATTCTGAGAGTAATAACTTCAGGGTTAGAGTGTACAAGGCATTCTCCACCCCAGTCCATCGCTGCATGGGAGTAGTGAGCAAAACAACATGAAGAATACATTTTATCTATAACGATCTGCATATGTGAATGGCGGAGCCTGAAAATCATATGGGCACATGTTCTGTCTGACAGAAAAGCAAGCGGGGCTTGCTCTCTGTTCTGTAATCCTGGATGGAGTTTAAAAGCTGGTGAATAATCAAGATGCAGCTTAGTAATCCCATTTCCAATTAGTCAGTCCATTGTGTGAGAAAACGAGAAGATAAAAGAAGGAATTCCTTTTTATTTCTACACATATGTGATGGCTCTTTTCATCATCATCAAAGTACCTTCATCAAAGCTTCCCATACTCTCCAACGGGACCTCAAAGCAGAACACACCTCTGAAAGAATAATAACTGTATTTCACTCACTCGCTATTCACACAGTCAGTTTTGACTGCAGCAGAACCCCAGTGCCTCCATCTTCCCTGAGCAGCGGTGAAAGAGCAGTGATGAAATGCACAGACAGTGGGCGATTTTAACCTTCAGCTAGCCTTGCAGCAGTGTTAGCTGTGTAGTAATTCCCTCATATGACCCGTATTTTACTGGAGTGATCCCAGCGAGCGCTAAAAAATAGGCTCAGATATGTCATTGGGTTGCTGTACTAGAAGGGAAGAGAAAAAGCACAAACACCCAAAGCCTTCACAAGCTGGAATCTTGCTCCCACCTTCCTTCAAGCTTCTGTTCATCTTACTCTGGGAAAAGTTGTCTTCATGAGGCACGTCATTTATTTGTTGCTGTGATTCTGAATAACCACTACTCTTTCTTTTGAAGGACAGCACCATTTTTTTGTCTCAAGGTGCTAAGCAATCAGACATTGAGTCTCCAAAAGCATAGCGATTTAAAATAAGGACAAGAACTTTGGGACAACTTTTCATCTTCTGGTGTCCAAACTTCTGTCAAAAACCTCAAACCTAAGAGGGCTAGAAACACAGTGTTCTCCTTTTAGTTTTGTAAAGACAACTGAGCAAGGGGTTGGTTGGCTTATTTGGTTTTCAGTGTAGCCTCATATTAGCAACTAAGCCTCCAAAAAACAAAGGATGAGAAATTCCCCACTGACTCAATATCTAACTGGGAGAGCTCGTGATATGAGATAAAGGCCCCAAAAAAATTTCCTCGGAGAAAAATAGACATGAAGAAAAAAGAGGAAAGTTATGACTGGTTCATAACAGGAGCGTAGGTGCCAAAAATGGTCTTGTTCATCACCAGATGGTGCACTCAGGTCCCTGCAGTGTATTGGAACAAAGATAAATCATTCAGATCTTTCCATAATTATCCCTGGAAGCCTGGAGACAGATCACAGATCTTGTGCAAGAGGAAGAAGGAATAAATATGAAACGAAAAGCTGGATAAATGAAATATCACATCCAGGTCAGGTACCACAGCGCAGGGGTTTTTACCAGCTCTAAAAAATGCTTGTGATCTGTTTGGGGATGAAAGAAGGAGGGAAAAAGGCAGGCAGAGAGGTAAGATGAGGAAGGGTGGGCGAAAGGGAGGGAGGGAGGAGGGAAGGAAGGGATAGAAAATTTTTGGTCTGCCCGCTTCAAGAGTGGTGGCACCAATCTGTTTGCCATGGAGACACTGCCGGAGGACATAAGTCAAACCCAGAATATTTGTTTATGAGGCAACTTCTTTCCTGGAGACCAATAACAGCTTATGGGATCAATAGAGAGCACCAGCAACACTGCATGGTAATCTGGCAGCAGGTGAGCATGGTAAAAATAAATAAATTACCTGCCCATAGGAATTGTAATAGCTTCATTACGTGTAGTTACAGCTTCATTACGTGTAGTTACAGCTTCATTACGTGTAGTTACAGCTTCATTAAGGTAAGGATGCTTCCAGTTCACTTTTTTCTTCATACTAAACTTCAGCAAATACCAACCTTGTATGTGTTTGTAGTGCTCTGGTCCCTCTAATGAACCCTTGATGGCTTCAGAGACCAGAGACTTTCATCTTCTCTGCAGGCTGCTGCTTGAGGTGTCATCACTTAATACACTGAGAAAGAAATGGTTAGAGCAAGCTTATTATTACTTTAATTCAAATGGCAGTCAGGGTTCACCATACAGATTGGCAATACCTATAAGGTACAAATATATCAGCTAAATGCCCGATGCACTGCGTGTTCTTGAAGGAAAAAAAGTGTACAAAAATCCCTATATTCGAAATACAGACTAGAAAAAATCATCCCTTGATGTATTCTGTCTCTTATCTATCTATGCTATGCTGCCCAAAGTCACACCTCTGAATTAATACTGATTGCAGCTCAAAGTACAGTCTGTCTTTCCCTTAACCAAAGGTGCCCATTCTCATTTCTGTACTCACTGGCAAATAGAAGTGGAGAAGCAAGTTAGGAAATGACACAGCAGATTTATTACAGGTTATCATTAATATAGAATGTATATTTAAATTATGTCATTGGTATCTTTCAACCTTTTTTTATTAATCTAAACAAATAAACCCCCGGTTGAGATTATTCCCCGCACAGGGCTCCATCTTCTTTTTCCATAATTCCTGCATCATGTAAAATCTAACCACACACAGGTGCTGGGGTCCAGGTCTCCCTTGTCCATACGAATGGCTCGATTTTTAGGACAGGGTTTTTCTACTCTTCATGACTTGCTGCCTTTCCAGTGGATGCACAAGTCCATCTATAGCTATTTTTTAAACAAGACTGTCGCCTTTAACTATAGAAGAGGTCAGTGCTGTCCTCCCATTTCACCCTTGTGAAGCCACAGTCCACAGGATGGAACCTGTCCATCCTGTGTAGATGGCACAGAGCCATGTCTCTGTATCCTGGAACTTGACTTTGCATTTGCGATGCCGCCACCTCAAACAAGAGGCACAGAAAATGCCCCCATGTGCCCTAAAATAGACAACACTCAACAGTGAAGTCACTTGTTCACCAGGAGTGGAACTGTTGGTTGGAACTGTTCAGGCTCAAGGACTCTGGCCATCACTGCCTTTCTTTGAAGACTATCTCAAAAGGAAGATTAAAAACAATGAACGGCTGAATTTCCCCAGACATTATTGGACTAGTCACCCCTGGCTGGCACTAGAAATGACCACACTCCCTTTCAGCACATCTCTATTTAATGACCAAAATCAGTCCATTTCTGGCTCTGCCCAGGCACATCAACATTTAACCTGTGCTGAAATTCATTATCAAAAGGCAAGTAGCAGCTCAGAGTATGCCAGCCAAATCTCAGAGTTAGAGTCAGTTTTTCAGCTCGATTTGACTACATTTTTGCTCATATATGGATTAATCAAGGGATGCAGAGATAACGTAAGCAAAGGCAGAGCTCAGAGTGCTTAACCCAAATAGGGAATTTTACAGAGCACCAACGGGCTCTGCTGCTGTGCAGTAGCTGAGCAAGTCACCCAGTGAATCTAGCAGGCTTCCTTCATCTGCCTGCCACCTGAATTGTGTTTGCCAGCTCATCCTCCAGAGAAAATTTATTATACCCTTAAGAAAGACCCTTTAAAATGTTTCTGCATGCTGCTATGGGCACTGTTTCCAAAGATACACCGTTAGGTTGTCTCTGTACTTTGGGATCACTGGTCAAGGGTAGTAAACATACTAAGAGGAGTCAACTAGAGTGGAGAGGCTGCAGTGTGAAATCAGCAGTGAATAGCCTGGAAACTGCCTCACATCTGATGGAAAAATAGAGGAAAAAAAGAGTGAACCACTAAGCTGGCTTGTATTTCCTTCCACAGGAATTGCAGCACAGCCGTGTTTACATGGAGCACCAGTGGCATCTAGTGAGCGCACCCAGAAGATCACCATGAATAGATGCAAAGACAGGAAGATACGGTGGGGACTGAGGCTGAGGATACATCGCTGACCTGCTAGTGGGGATGGCTGCAAACCTGGTGTAACCTCCAGCAGTTCGGAATATTGCCTCTTCACAGTCAGGTATTTTAGCACTCTTACAGAAGATGCTCTCATGTCTTGCAAACTGCAACAGTGAAATCCCCCACCAACCCTTCATCCATCACACCAGCCTGGAGGTTCAGCAGCAGTGTGGGACAGCTTGCCTCTCACACGATGGCAGAAGCAGCATCTCTATGGCATGAGTGGAACAAACACTTTCCAGTCTGGATGAAAATCAGTGAATCAGCGCTGGCAAGTGGGGATGGAGAACGTGTCAAGCAACACCAAGTCATCTGTCCCTCTGCCAAGTGGACAATAGTTCGTCTGTTCCCTCTGGAGAAAGGCCTCTTCTCCAGGGGCACTGGGGGCCAGACAGTGAGCAGTATTGTTGCAGCTGGCTGAAAAGTTTACTAGTGCAAGGGAAACAGCATAAAAAATGATCACATGCAGTAACCTGGCGTTCAAAAGGGCACGATGTCTAAAGCAACTGAATGGTAGTGTGTGAACAAGTAGGAGATGATCAGGTTTACAGTTGTGTTTTATTGAAAAAGAAACCCAGTTTGACGTAAAGATGTCATTAGGCAAGTAAGGAAAGCCGCAGCCACAAGTCGCAGTTGTGAAACAATTGTAAGATTTCTGACGCTACTTTTGGTGCCTGGAACTACAAGCTTCAGTTTCACAGTATTACAAGGTTGGAAAAGACCTTTGATGCCATCCAGTCCAACCTGTAACCCAATACCAGCACCAACCCATCATCTAAACCATGGCACTAAGTGCCTCATCCAATCTCCTCTTAAACACCTCCAGGGATGGTGACTCCACCACCTCCCCAAAGTTCATACCCCACAAGGCTTCGCTCAACTCTCCCCTCCCTGAGCCCACCTGACTGATCGTAAGCAAGCTGTAAACCACTGGCATTTCAAAGTTTTAACATTGGACTCTTATACTGATGCTGGATGGTTGATAAAGACCTTATCTACTTTTCCCAAGGGTAAACTTGTTTCCCTCTTGCTGGCCAAACCCCTTCCCTCCACTGGTGTCCTTGTGGTTTATCTGCACTGCGTGGCTCCGGCCCTGAACTCTGGGCTGGTGTTTATACCATATATTATTTGGAGAGGCCACCGGAGCCATTAGGAAGGGGGAGCAGTGTCTGTGCACACAGCAACAGAGGAGCCATTACGGGCAGAAAGCAGCAGCAGCAGCAGAGCAACACCTTTGGGTATGTCCGAATAGGGCCGAAAATCTGATCAGGAACTACTGCCTGTGTGTCTTTTAGCATTCCATGGGCTGCGTGAAGTGCTAGGCTAAGTTGATGTCATGATTTAACCTCTGCTGGCAGCTAAACCTTAAATGGCTGCTCACCCACTGCTTTCCCCCCCACCCCCACCCTCCAGTGGGATGGGAAGGAGAATCAGGAGGAAGAAAAAAGGTGAGACCCCAGGGGTTGAGATAAGGACAGTTTAATAAAACAACACAAAGAGAAAAGGAAATGACAGTACTAAAGAAATGAGAGACAAAGTGAGTGATAGAAGCCAGGAAGGCTCTACCTGTGCTCAAGATGCCACTTTACATGCTCCAGCCACACTGAAGCAAGTTGAAAATAGGCACATCTGCCCTGGGCCAGTCCTTATAGAGGGGCAGGACTCAGTCTGGTACCAAATATCCCATTGGCTGGTTGGGTTGTTTATCTCAGCTCTGGCTGCTCTCAGCTGCTTGGGCCAGCAGCTGCTGGCGATGATTGCCCCAAACTCAATGCAGGACCATCACTCAGCAGGGCTCTTCTTACCTTCCTGAGAACTCCCATCAAACACACCATCAATGAATGCGAGCAAGGGCTGGGAGTTCACAAAGCGAAAGCACGAGCCAAAGGGAGAGAGGAACACCTGAATGACTGAGCGCTGCGATGCAGAAAGCACTTGTCTCTCCTGCTCCAGTACTCAGAACATGACCCGCTGCTCAAAAAATTCCCCCACGTCACTCATTATGATATACCAGAAAACCAACAAGTGATAATGAAAAACTGTACACACCCTTGAGAGGAGGAGAAAGTGAGCAACAGATTGTGTAGCAGCCATTTCTACCAGACAGCAGGGCTGCTGCTGACAAACCAGACACAGAGGGTTATATCCCAGGTGCTGCTGTGGGTTGAGCACGGTGTACATCCACCAGATCACCTGCAAACTGGTGCAAGCCATGCTCTGAGCACACACAGGCTTGCAAAGCCTTTGGGCTGAGCTGGGACACCAGCTCCACACTGTGGATCTGCAGATAGCACGGCAGGCTTTGGCCAGGGTTGCATGGCCACCACCATCCAGCAGTGACCTGGCACACCTGCCAGCTGGCAACACTTACTAGCCTAGTTTTGGGGCAATGTCATCAAGGCTACACCCTCCCCTCAGAGCTGGCTCAGAGCACAGGCGAAGAGAAGTCAGTTGTGGCAGCAGTAACAACACATGTTTTACCATGGCTGGGATTCAAGCATTCGCTCTCATTTGGATGGCTCACTGGGCAAGCCAAGCATGCACTGAATCGCATGGGAGGGCTCTCTGCTGGAGTCTTGCTCCTGCCATGGCAGGCTGGGTGTGACCACTGGGCTACCAAGTGGGTGGACAACAACATCATGGTATGTGGCTCCTTGCTGGCATGAGGCAAGTCCATGATTGCTTTGAACACGTGAAAGTCATGGATCTGATCCTTTGATTTGTTGTTTACAAACAACCAACCCCAAAAGAGGCACAGGCACCAAGGAGTTTGCTTTCCCTAAAACTTCTTGCACCTTTTGCCTGGATAGGTTTCTCCTCCCCTCCTTTCAACCTCTCCATCCACATGTGTTGCCTCCCACGTCACCACCACGCCTGCCTGTTTATGTTTGGCAAGCCAGTGTGGTTTGATACGGTTTTATCAGAAGACTTGGAAACATTTGTGGTTCTGTTTAAGCTGCGGTGAGCCAGGATGCGCTGTGTGCTACTAGTAGGATGCAGCACATCTGAAATGGCATCCTGCAGGCTGCGGGAGGCTGGGCTTGAACATTGGCTAGTCTGACACAGTCTTACACTGCAAACCACTTCTGTGTCCCAAATTATGTGAAATATCTCTCGTTGGTGAAAATCAGACTCTACAAGCCATGAAGACTTGGCTCTTCGGTGGGGAAGGGTGTGCAGAAGATAAGAATCAGTACCCTTCACTTCACTGCGGTATGCTGAATCTACCCTTCCCACACAAGACCCCCCGAGAGGAGTACACCTTCCCAAGGATGCTGTCACCAACACAGAGGTGTCCAAACACAGCAGTTTCCAGCTGTGGGAGAAAACAGTCCCCCAAAACATCCCTGCTGGCCTGTGACACATGGGCTGAAGGGGCTTATCTGGGATGACCACGCATCTCAGATTATTTGCAAGGCTCCATGATGGCACGGAGTGAACTTCCCGCTAACAGAGAGTAAAACTGGAGCAAACAAAGCATTGACAAGGACAAGGATCCATTAGGATGAATTTTTGCCTCTTCATGCTTCAGTGGAGCCAGTGTCAGATGATGACAGTGGCTCCCTGCCACTCGGCCAAGTGTGACCGCTGCCTGCGGACAGGCACCGCATAACTCACTGCAAGGTCACGGAAAACTACAGAATGGTGAAGCCATCCACCTTATTTCTGTACGAACAACTTCACATGGTTTAAAATACACGTTGTGGAAGTTTGAAACAGAATGAAATTCCTTCTTGAATTTTGAGCATGGTCTTTTACCTGAAGCTGAAGTATCAGTGTAAAGGGTTGAATTTTATTCTTGCTTGAAATAACGTTTTGTTACCTTTCTAGCAAGGACTTAGGCTCTTTTGAACTGACTCTGGTAGGATTTTTAAGTATATAAAATAATAACTGCAGTTATGGATGAAAGCAACTGTTTGCTGCCGGCAATTCTGAGAAGCTGATTTCTACCATCCACCCTTTCTCTCCCAAAGCGTACGTACGCAATTCTGAATAATCTCAGAATAGCTTTGGACCTGTTTGCAATTGCAGGCCTGTAAGTGTCCTCCAAACAGAATCAAATGCCCATCCCTTGAGTGCTTCCATGTGATGATGGTGAAACGCATTCTCAGAAATGAAAGTCAAACTGATCCTAATAAAATACTTCTCAAAAAAAGACTCGAGGAGTTTAAAAAAAACTCATCAACAAACAGCAAGGTTGTGTAGTCGCATGGAAGAGGGCATTAGTACAAGGAGGCCTGAAGGAGAAAAAAAATGCAGAGGTTTATCAAGCAGAGACTCCCACCATGATGTTTCCAAACGTCCTCAGTGCTGCAATCACCACACCTCGGTTGCTGTAGGGACTCTTAGGGAAAAATAATTTTAACCTTTTCTAGAGTCTCCTGGGTTTCTGGACCTCATCTTATCATTCCACATCGGTATCAGTGTTAATGAAATTGCTTTTGCTGTATGTTCAACAGGTGGGTTTCAGGTAGAGTGAGTATCCTTTGAGGTGCCGAGCAGCTAAAGTAAGATTCCATTTTCTCATCTAGCAGTACTTACAGAAAATTTCCTGCAGCAAACATCATCAAACTGAGTTGCTGTAGCTCCTTCACGTCCCTTCCTAATGGTCCAAGTCAGGTACCAGACCCCCAGAGCACACTCCACCATTATTGGTTAGGTTTGAATTGCTAGAACAATATTCTACTGACATTTCTTTCCCCAGACCAATATCCATGCAAAGCTTGCTGATTTTCCATTGCTTAATCACATCTTAACGCCTTGGAAATTCACACGTGTATTTGCAACATTTCAGCAGGTTTTGTAGAATGACAGTCCTTTTATTTTCACTGGTTCAGCAACAGCCACATGATACACTGAAGCGAAGAAAAACTGGGGAGGAATGATTCACAGTAAAATTTTGAGAAGTCCATTTCTTCTAAATCAAGGCAGAAGCGATTCTCGTACAGTCCATGATCAGTGACTAAATTCTACATGATTTAAAATTTACTTAGCGCTATAAATAATCGTTAGTGACAATACTCCTACAACTTGAAAATCAGGCGGGGGCAGGATCTGATCGATATCTGTTTGATATTTATACTGTTCATATTGGTATATTATCTTATATGCATACACTTGTATAAAACAACAACGAAATAAAACTGTCCCTACGACAATAATCAGGGCATATAGTACAGCTTATAAGTTATGGTATACAGTAAAACCGGCATCACACCCTATAGGTTATGGGATACAGGAATAAATAGACAATATATTAACTTGCAAATTCAACAAAGAATTTTAGAAGAGGAAGTAAGATATTGCATACAGTGGGGCTGATTCATCATTACTGCTTTTACTCCCGTTCAAAATAATGGCACTTTCATGTCATGGGAAACTTGGAAGTAAGAAGGTAACGAATCACGGGCAACATACACAATTCGGCAGAGCTGTAACGTTTTAAGAGCCACTTGAAATTCTTGGAGTCTGAGTGCTTGGTTTTGCAACCCTGAAATTGAATTGTCCACATTCAGCTTCTCTGCCCGTCTTGAGGACAAAAATCAAAAAGGGACTTGTCTTACAGTATTCACCAGCTTTGCTTTTTGATTTGGACAGTCTCAGCTTATCGCTTTGCCATTGCTCTTCCACATAAAACCAGAACCAAGCCATGGAAGCCCAGGGGTCCGTCCCACTTACGTAGTGGCTTATGTGTTGGCTTCTAGTAAGTGCCACCCTAAGTACCGAATCACTCCATTTACAGCATTTTAAACTCTAAACTACCCTGGGAAATTCATATNNNNACTGCTAAGTTGGCAAATATGATTTAATTACAAGTCTGTAATCTAGGTAATAGCTTTTAAATCCACTGAAGCCAAAGATGTGCCGTAATAGTCGTACAACTTACACAGAGTTGTACCTAATGCCTAATTTTGCAGTGCTGCAACTCTCCAGCAGTAACAGAAATGCATCTATGTACATATGTATCAGAAAAGGAGCAAACCGGTGCTGTGGATGGGCTTACGTCTGCTATTCTCATGCTCACTGATTACATCTATATTGAAACCAGTATCAGAAGAGGACTGCTGCTGTGGGAGGGAAGTGAAGCCCAAAAAGCTGCTCAAGAACACCTGAAGGCAGGGGGCCCAGCAGGCAAGCGATAATGTCAGACATCAAGTGATACTTCTGATTGCTAGGGCTGCTTGTGCTTCTGATAGTCATGGCTTCTCCAGTTACTCACAGAGTACGACGATGAGGTCTAACGGTGAAGCTGCCTAACTCGTAAGAACTGTTGTACGTGTCTGCTGCACCAGACATTTGTCCTGTGAGCTTTGAAAGAGACAGGAGGCAGCCATGGGGGGCTAAGGGGTTAAAGGCAGCTGGTGATTTTATGTCCAAGTTCGATTTAAAGAAAGGGTGTGCTTCACACTGCAAATCGAGGTTTATTTTACCACAGGACCGTCAGAATCGGCAACAGGGTGCCAGAGTGCAGCTTCACTAATCTATCCCGTAACAACGTGGGAGCACAATTTTCAGAAACACATATTTATACATTCAGTAACCCTTTGTGTCCCCGTTACTAAGATTAGAAATGCTCTGGGGCACACACACACACACACACGCACAAACGCAGGGGAGGAGAAAAAAACAAAAAGAAAAACAAACAAACAAACAACCAGCAATACAAATATTTTGCTGCTGTCAGAAATAGAAAGTTCCAGGTAGTACATCATCGCTTCCGGGTGCCGCTGTTGCCACTGGCAGACTTACTGAAACTTTTGCTCATTTGTGGGAAGTGTACAGTTGGTGTTCTTTCCGTGGGGCCGTACAGCCCTAAATTCCTGGCAGTGGCTGACTTTCGAAGAGGCTTGACGCTGGGAAAAGGATTGAAGACTTGTGGCTTTGGGTTCCCGGGCTGGGGAGACTTAGCCAGGTTTCCACTGTCACTGGATGAACTGGAGGACTCTGATAAACGTGGTTGGCTGGTCTGATGAGGCGTTGACTCAGCATCGGTTTTGTTATCTGAGGTGAGTTCCAGCGCTTCCAGTTTTAGCTGAACCACTGACATGTTTGTACTGCTGTCCATAAAGACTGGCTCAGACAACTGCTGGTCAGCTTTTCGAGTAGTCCTGTCATCCAAACCTCCTCCCTCTCTTTCCTCCAAGTCAGAATGTTTGGAGGTCTCGTCCTTTCCACCAGGACTATTTGTTTTACAGCTCTCACTCTGCTCATCTATTAGTCCTACCGTATCCCCGTAGCCCAGCTGGCCTTTGGCCCTAGCAATATTCTTTCGATGAACTCGTATGTGAGTGCGCCACGGAGAGTTCAGTTTTGTTTTAAGATCTTCTTGAGGAATGGGAGACATCTTCCCTGCAGCGTGACTCGGGATGTGAATAACAGCATTTTTGAGAGACCTGTTATTCAATTTCATCTTCTTTCCTAAAAGGAGGTGGTTTATCACCGGGGAATGGTTTACTTGAGAAGGGAGGAGGCTGGTAACTGGTCCTTTGTCTGAAAGAAAGTGTTTAAAAGAAACATGGTATTGTTAAAGAACAAAACAAATCAATCTTCTAAGGATCCACCACCAAATGTGATGCCTTTCTTGAGGTATAGCAAAGGTCTGTAGGACTGACTGGTATTTAAAATAACCAGTAAAATCACAAAATTTCTCTTATATCTTGGAATTGAACACAAAGATGTAACTTCTATAATAAAGGTATCCTCTCCTCCCTCTCTGCTTCTTACCTATGGCAAAGTCCCAAGCAAGAAATACTATGAAAATAAATCGTAACAAAACCAGCTTCTCCATTTTTGCAATGTTAAACTATCAGTTTAACAGTGCAAAAATAATAGTTAAAAAACCTGATAGTTTAACATTAATATTGGCTTCTGATCTTTCTGCTCTCCTCCATTTTTCATTCGACCATGAGAGGCAACTCAGTCCCTATACCAGGTCAGTCAAATAAGCCTTTCCATGAGGCTTGTGTGACTGAAAAATGAACCAATGTATTTTTAATGTATAAACCGCACCTCATCTTTTCTTTTAGGCCCTCTTATTAAACCACAGCAGTAGACTCAGAATCAGGTTATTAGATGACAGTCTGATTAAACTACAAACCCAGCACCGCATCGTGATTAGTAAGATTAGAAAGGCTTGTGTTTGGGGAGCCAGGGAGTGGCAATCCTTGGGAATCAACATTTTACTGCTTGCACTGTTTCTGCTGGCTACAGCCTTTGTTCAAAGCAAATACTTTGCCAATATTTAAAAAACAAACAAACAAACAACTTCCTTACACGTGGGATTAATGTTAAGGCAAAATTGTAGCTCTATGTATTCAAATACTCCTGCTAGGACAACTTTAGACTGTCTACAAGTGGAATAAAAATTCTCCACGGTGACCCACCTGCACAGTTCAATGCTGCGTTAGAAAGAAAACCCCTAAGTGGGGAGGAATGAACGGGGTGGGCTGCGCTAAGCTTGCACACCCTCTCAAACCTTCAGCTGTGCTGCTCATGTTAACCCTTGCATTGGTGAGTTTGCCAGTTGGGGAAATAGACTCCACAACACGGATTGCTAAATAACAGACTGATGTCCAGCTCGATCCTCACAGCGGTAACACTGTGGATCGGTGAGCTGTCAGCCACAGCAGAATATCTAAGTCAGTTCTTCAGCTGCTTAATTCACCGTTACCTGGACAAACTCCAGAGTTAGGATAATACGGACCAGCTACAAATCAACCTGCTACTTGGTCTGATGTGTACTCATCTCCTCATTTCACTTTTTCCAGTGCATCAGTATGTCAACCCCAAGAATGCCAAAGATACAAAGTTTTTAATCAGGAAGATCAACGCGGCGCACCCAGATATAGCAAAGACTTTTAAATACCATTGTTCAGCTGGTCCCTGGGACCTAAAAAAATCCCAGGGTCGTCATCTTCAGATCCTGACAAAAGAAGAAGAAACATCACCTTCTCATTTACAATCTGTCTGTACAAAGTGGTACCCACTTCAATACTAATGTGTTATATGTTCCATTTTGTTTTGCCTGCGCAGTTAAAAGTAAAAGAGTGTTATTTGCCTTATCGTCTGTGATGAAGATAGCTTGTAGTAAATAAATCAAATCAGTAAACGAAGCATGTTTCAATATGTTACCTGCTCTTATATACACATGGTGGACCTGCTGTTGCTGCTTCTTCTTTATCCTGGAATATTGCTTTTTCAGTGCATTAATATCAGTGGTCATACGCTCCATCATCATGCTGTTAAAAGCAGCATGATACTCGCTTCTGCAAGAGTCTATTGCTCCTGGACTCAGTTCTGCAATGTTACTGGAACCCAGGCTTTGCTCTTCATTCTGATCTGCATAGCGTGGGAATAAAGTGGAGATGAGTAAATTGGCATATTCAAGAGTTCTGCAGATTATCTGCAAGGGAAGTCGATGTTTGATTCCTATCGTCTTATTTAACTGTAGTCTTTAATTAAGAAATTATTATAATATGCATATTCAACACAGCTGCACTAGTTATAATAACAAGTATCACATTTCTAGAGCTACCGCTTAAAAAAAGCAAGGGTTTGAGGGGAGTTTAAAGAGTACAAAAGTCATACACAGCAATGCAGAGTTACAAGCCCAGTTCTTCAATTACCCAAAAGCACATTGAGCCATCACTAAAGTAATTCAGAAACTGGTTACTGAAGACACTCACATGGTGAAAGTGGAGGCTAACAACGTGAGATACAAAATTCGTTACAGTCAAGCAGGCATGGGATTAAACAACCATCCGAGTGATACCAGCAAGAAGCATCAAGAAACAGTTACAGCACAACAGGGAGAACGCTGCTAGTAGCAACTAAAGGGGCAGGCGTAGAGCAGCTGAGGTTCAGGCAACTTGAGAGGGTCTCTGATCCACAGCAGCACTGCAATTTATTTTCACAGCTGCTTCTGACGCACCACCAAACTGGCACTCCGGGGTCAAGGGGATAACTCTTTTTCAAGGGATGTTTGTTTGTCTTTGGCTTAGTTTGTAACAGCAGCTTGATGTTCTAAGTGCTAGCCTGAAACAGCAGGTAGAGTCTTACAGTCCCCTCAGGAAGGGGAAGACAGAGAACCACCACAGCAATCAAGAGGAAAATTGCAGCTTACAGGTCTCAGCAAAATCAAGCCACAAGACTGATGATGTGTAGTCAGGTAACAACGACTGCTACATCAGTCTGGGGGTTTTTTTAAGGTGGGGGAGTGGGAAGAAATAACTCCAGCCTCTCCTGGGATATCATAAAATCACTGTTGACTAAGTACTGTGTCATAAACGCTGCTGCAAGTTAACAAATGATCTGTTTTTCTTGTATGGATCAGAATTTTGTTCTGCTTGTGGAACTCACACAGGGGAATGTAGAATCCTGTCCGAAATTTTATTTCAATGTGAAAGCATTTGAAAAATAGTGGCATTTTGACAGAACACCCTAAATCATACCCAACTTAAAAAAAAAAAAGTGAATACATGCAAGTCTGAAGTCTTGGCCAAAAGGGCACTGCTGACAGGTTCCAGTATTAGCCATGCATATGCTAATAAAGGTCAAAATTATTTATGACATGTACACTCTTCAGAAAATGCTGACTGCCTAACAGCTTCCTTGGAAATAAGCTTGGATTCAGGGTGGACTTTCTTCCACATATGTGCTTTCTTTTTGTGGGTGGGCAACACTATGTGGTTGTTTATTTAACCACTACTGTAGCCAAATCCTTAACCCATATTGTCATTTACTGTATACGT
>WEIS01002803.1:0-18049 GCA_013389965.1 Todus mexicanus | reverse complement strand
TGCATCTAACACTTCAAGCTGTGATTCTGTCAAGCTCCAAATCTTGAAAAATCCTAAAATTGGAGGACCCATATCAGACAGATTTGCCATACAGTTCTGTATTTCCATTGCTGTTTAACACACCTTTCAGGATTCATAAAGTTGCAGCATGGTGGTGGTATATATAGCAAGGAAAGGGTAATAATGGCCGTTGTGTCCTGTAAAATGTATATTTAAGCATGAGGGGATACTGTACTGCTGATAAAACAAGGTAGGCAACATCCATTGCTTTCTCCTCTTCCAGTGAACCATTCTTTTCATTGTAAAAGGGAATAAAGTCAGTCAGATATGATTCGCTTTTGATAAATTCATGCTGGCTCCTACCAACCACCTTCTCATCCTTCATGTGGCTGGAAATGGTTTCAAGCAGGATTTGACCTGTAACCTTCTCAGGGATGGCAGTGAGGATGACAGACCTGCAGCTACCTGAATCCCTCTTCTCGAAAATGGGGTTTGTATTTGCCTTTCAGAAAACGGGAGCCTCTCCCCGGTCACCATGACCTTTGAAGTAGATATAAACTGGCACTGACCAGATGACAGAATGACATTGGCAGGCTCCATCAGCACAACAAAAAGCATCCTGACTGATCCCATAGACCTGTATATATCCAGTTGATTTAAGTGCCCTCTAATTCCATCTCCTCTGTTGCGGATAATGCTTCACGCCCACATACTCTACTATTAGGTTCAATGTCATCAGAGGCCCGAAGCCCAACTTCACTGGTAACAACTAATATCAAAACAGCAATAAGCAATGAATACCTCAGTCTTCTTCTTGTCCTTTGTCCCTGTCTTCCTTGCCTCACTAGAGTAATGGGATGATTTATCTATTAGCCTTCCTTTTTCTGCCTATTTACTTACAGAGCTCATTCTGAAATGTGATTCAAACTGAAAGCTTGTGATTCTCCAGTTCTTTCCAGAAAGCCCAGGAGTAAATGGAGATGATTTTGTGTGGGCAGTTCCTACCAGACATTTCATCCTCACCTTATCAGTGGCCCTTATGGTTTTTATTCGGTTCCTCTGCAATGCCCCACTGATTTTCAGCAATTTTCAGCCAGGGGAGGAGATGGGTCATTTCACAAGGCTGATGTTTATGTCTGTTTCTTACTGCTTCATATTCAAAAATCATCTTATTGTTTCAGTGGTCAAGAATTGAGGAAGTTATTTGTTCTTTATGGCAATTAAGATGGGAGGACTGTGTGAATGGAATTACCCTGCGCACTGTTTTTTGTACATCACATTCTTCTGTTGGGTTTTAATTTAGTTTAGTGTCTATTTGGTCTATATTAAGCGAAAATAGTCCCAAAATACTGTCAGTAAGCACAATGATCATACTACTATTATCTTAGAAGTCTGGTAAAGCCCTTTCCGCTCCAGTTAGAGGGTTTCTTGCTGATCTTAAGACTATTCAAACAACATGTTTTCATGTTGGTTGACTACCTCAGGGCTAATTTGCTTGTTTGTTTTTATTTGGAAAGCTTCTGATAGAATAAACAAAGGGAAAAATATTTGGCTGCCTCTGAAACAAAGTTGGAAAATGTTTTGCTTTGCCTGTCAAATATTATTACTCTCATTTTGCCGCAAAGCTCTGCTACTTTTTGAGCAGAGACGGAAAAGTTGGCAGAGAGGCTGTTCTGATGTCATGACTTGCTTTTTTCCATCCTTGAAGAAATCTGCTCAATATATTCCTATAATATGTATTTTCTTACAGACTCGTCAGAGATTTACTACCAAAATTCCTGAGGATTTCTTTGCACAGAGAAGACCAGATGCTTCCATGTCAGTGGGAGGGGCTGTACTGCCTACCTACAGCCTTGCTGCTCCTGTCCATGCAGGATGTATGGGATAACAGGTAGAAGACCCGAGAGCTGTATTTCCCATCCTTTCTGTGTTCACAGGCAGGACACTGGGGAAGCGGGAAGGTGGATGTGTCAGGTGCAGGAGTGCATGGAGTGAGATGAAGGGAAAGTCAACCTGAGATGAGAGAAGGAATGCAATGCTGCCAGCTTTGACTTCACGAGTAGTGACATTTTTGGCCAGATGAGCTCTAGAAGTCTCATCATTTCCATTCCAGGGTGAACAGAGATCCCTCTGAAGGGCAAGGTGAATAACGGCCAAATTCTTTCTCTCTTCAGAGGTGGGGGTAGGATGGATAGGAAAAGCAGGCAGAATAGACCGTGTGGCTCCAGGAAGCGGAATTCCCTTCTGTTTTTCCTATGTGAGTAACTGGTCAGTCTACTGCCTACACTCACCCTAACAATGCCTCATGCAAACAATGGAAAAACAACCTTGATAGAGACCCTCCACTTAAAGTGAGGACCGTGAGGACACCTTATAGGTCAGGGTAGATGTAGCGGTGAGAGGCACAGTATTTACATGTACAGGGAGATTATCAGTCAATAGGATGAGGACAGAGAGATGTGCTATTTGGTGGACAAATAAGTTGTATGAGTTGTATGTTGGGGGAGATCTTTGTGCAGAGAGAATATTCCTCACAGGACTCTGTGTGTGTGTGGCACATGGAGCAGGGGCTTACCTTGGAGATAGTGAGTTCCCTTCAGATCAGAACTGCACAAATCCCACTAAAATCTTTATCATTCTCTCTCAATAGTAACATGCAGTGGTGGCATAAAACAAAAGAGGTGACGCTACACTACAGGCAACATCTAACAACCTATTGTAACTTGTAACAAGAAACAAATTTAAATGTAACAACTTTCTGTAGGTTCTTAGGGGAATTGCTTCTGGTTTGGGGTTTGTTTTGTTTGGTTGGGTTTTTTTGTTGCTGTTATTTTTGTTTTGATTTGGTTTTTTGTTTTTGTTTTTAAATATTATTTAAACAGGCTGCATGGGCATATGTCTGTAGAGATGCCCTCAGTGGAAGTTCCGCTGGCTGACCCCAAGCTCTCAGGGATAGTTTTTAAAGGGATGCCATAAGCAGCCACAATGTCCATCAGCTCTAGGACCTAGTGATCCCTCTTGCTTGGATGCTGGAGCCCAGCTCCATGTGCCCAGAGACCCAGTGGTCTTCATCCCAGGTCAGTGGACATGACTGTTGTTTTTCCATTTCCAGGTGAAATCAGTAGTGAGGCTGAGTGGGTACCCAAGAGACACATACACTGACACAGCTGGCTACACAGACTGCCACAGACAAGGCACTGCCTCCCACAGTACCCTCACGTGAAACTACCAGGAATGACACAAAGCACAGCTATAGGCAGATAAGTTCCCTTACACCTCTCCAGCTGCTCAAAATTGAAGTTCACTAATGCAGACACACACAACACTTCCAGGTTCAGAAGTATGCAAACACATGTTCATGGATTCCTCACATACCAGCACAGCCCCTCTGTTCATCCAACACTCTTGTCCTGATACCAGCCCCTCTTACTTGCCCATAGGTCCCCTGTTCACCAGTGGGTCCAGCTCAGTGCTTGCTGGCAAGCAGACATGCATACTCATCTCGTAAGCACCCTGTACTTATAGGATCTGGGCAAATACCAGCATGAACCCTCTGCCCATGTGATACCCCTGCCCATACTCAGGGCTTCCTATTTACCAGATAGTGCAGCTTGGAGTTTGCTAGGGAATTGCAGACACGCAGCCCACACACCCTGGGCTGAGTGAAGACAAAAGCACTCTCCCTCCAGTGCCCAGCATATGGGCTGTGACCCATGGTTCTGATGCAGCTGCTGGTGCTGAGCCTACCACTCACCCCAGCCCTGCTCCCCACAGCATCTGTGCCCAGGATGTGCAGATACTGGTCCTGACCCAGAGGCTTGGTTGAGTCTCTCACCCACCCCAGCACCTGACACAGGTTCTTGCACTCCCCTCTGTCCCCAGAGCTGGTATCACATGGACTTGCAGTGTGGCCCCAGTTATTGGTACCTTGCTCTTACAGCATGGACACACACGGGGCAGAGAGTGAGATTGCAGGTTGAGACAGTGAAGGAAGGGTTTTATGAGAAGCCAGGACTGACTGCAGTGATCAGGAAGGAGCAGGGCTGGGTCAGACAAGTGCTTGCACACCATCAGCAACTACAAACATACAACCCACACCTTGTTACAGCCTCTCCTCTCTGTTCAACTGCCTTCTCCCAAACTTTCTTCACTGTACTGTTTTGCACAGTCCCACAGGCCTCCCTTGAATATTTCAACTCTCGTTCTGCTGTTTCCCCCTTCTTATCCATTACAAAGTCCAGGCTGGCTCTCTCCAAACCTGTCCCAGGAGTTTCTTAATGGCCTGTCAATTAGTAGCTGAAGATGTTTTATATTTGTCATTGCCTCCATTATGCCTTATCTGTCAGATTTGTGACTGTGTGTTTTTCTTTCTTCCCCTTTATTATCACCTTTGCACTGAAAGGTTCCTTGACTGGTTTACCTTAATGAAGCAAATGCTTTCTCCTTCCACATAACCTTATATTCTATACAACGTACTGAGGTGGATCATTAACTGGACCACTTAAGAGAAAGTTACAGGATCCCTTATAAGATAATGTCACTTATTTCTCTTTTCCATCATACCGCTACATATTCTCGCTTTGTGAATATTAACCCAATAATGAGTAACTGCTAGTGTTGTTGTTTTGTATGACACTTCTTTCTCAAACCTTCGTTGCATTATATGCAACCAAACACAAGTCCGCTATAAATTTTTCTGTTGCAAACACTACCAGCTAAAAACCATTAGAGGTGCTGCCAGAAGCATGTGCAATATGATCTTAGCCAGGACTCCTAGCAAAGGCTTTCTGTACCCGGGCTAAAGTAATTTTCCTCACTATGCATTTGGAAGAATGAGAAAGGTTGTAAATATCACTTGCACACAAATGCAGACATACCAAATGCCACAGCAGGATTTTAAAGAGTTGCTTGTAATTTTGGAAAGAATGCCCTTTCCTTTCATGGAATGGGTGCTCTGTTGAAATACTTGGGATTTGGGAAATTGAGCCAAATCTAGATAAAAGGATTAGGAATGGAAGGGACTGGGAAACGAGGAAGACACAGTGAACTGAAAGGGTTGGGAGAGGATAAAAGATGGGAACAGAAGGATGGGACATGGGCAGGAGCCAAGGCACAGGATGGTAGGATAAACATTTGCAACGAGCTCAGGGACTGTAGGATAGAAATAAATTAAAGGATGGAAATTGAATGACCGAGTGCAGGAGCAAAAGGGGTTGAATGGAACCAAAAGAGGACAACCTCCAGCTGAAGGGTGGACAGACATCTCAAAGGAGTTGTGTCTGATATTGCAGAACCTGAAGTCGGATACAGCATTTGCACACCTCAGTAATTCTAAGCTGTCTAGCAAACAGTTGTGAAAACTCTCCATCTTTTTCTGGTGATGGGTCTGTATACTGTTACTATCTTCTGTCCCACTCATTCATTTGCTCACACAGGATAGAATTGTGTTGTGAGCCTAAAAATTGTGACTGTCTGGCAGGCCAGCATGTTTTTCATCCTGTGATAATTAGAGCTCCGAACTTCCAAGCGTTCTTTTCATGAAAGGCATCTCAGGGAAAAAAACCCAAAACCAAACCAGTCAGATTTACATGGAAAATACTTAAAGGATTTGGAAATAGAGATTTAAAATTTATTTTCAACTGTAGTTTCCTGAAAGCCCAAGACAAACAAAGCATTAAAGGCACTTTATGTTTACAGAGGTAAGTACTTAAAAGCTAGGAAATGCTTGCATGGAAGTTTCTGGTACAACCTGTTTTGCCTTCCCCTTCTCCATTTATTCCAGTATTGTGACACAATTTTCAGCTACACAGTGGTATATTTTTGCCAGTACAAGAGCTTGTCCTCATTCAATGCACAAGAAAGATAGTGCTCCAGGAATAGTCCTGGGTAATACAGTGGATGAGACTGTCATCTTCAGCTTATTGTGGAAGTGTAATTCTTTCTCCATCATTTAACAGTGGCACAAGCATCCTGTTCAAAGCATGGTGTAGAGACAGCCTGAGTAGTATTCTGCAAATGTAAAGGCATTGGAAACTATACACTGCTTTATTATGAAATTGCAACTGTAATCTTAACGATACAAAGAGACAGTTCATTCAGATGTGTTCACGTGTGAACACGTGTGTGTGTGCACACGTGAATTCATTGTGCTATGGCTGATGATTTCTATCTCTGTGATAACATCTCCAGTGAGTTTGTTGGCTTCTCTTCAAATGTGTAAAGAGGGAAAGGAGGGAATTTTATATGGATGAATGTAAGGAGACAGCAGCTCAGAGAACAGGGATGGATGCTTTCCTATCAGAAAATAGTCATCTTCCATCTTGGGAAAACTGGGAATTCTTATCACTGCCCATTGTAGCAGTGGTGGGAAATGCAGCGTGATGGATACATGGATATGGTTAGATTCCTGATGCCTGCTCACGCTGCTGCCATCTGATGCTTTGAGATCTGCAGGTACACAAACTGGGGAGTCTGTGTGTTTCGTATGTAAATACAAAAGTCAATGTTCATTTCCCGTATTCAGTGAAGTCACTCCTCTTTCCTAGCATAAGTGTATCTAGCATTCTGCCAGATGAAGAAAGTAATGTTTTAGACCTACACCTTCACTTGGGCTAGGATAAAGAGGCTGAAGGCACTAAAGAATTCAGTCATTAGCATTTGGTACTATATCAGTTGGTTTCTTTGATGCCTGGCAGCATGTTAATAAACAGGTAAGTTTGTTGCTTGTTTCTGGTAAGGGAACAAAACAGGAGAACTTCAGTTTCTGAGTGGTAAGGCTAACAGCTTCAGGGTGTAAGTAAATTCTGCTTCCTTCTCCTGTTTAGCAGTATTTATAGATTTACGACTGAGTAAGTAGGGAGGTATGAAGTTGGCTGTAATTGGTGCTGTGCATAAATGTAAATGACCCTTTCAAATGTGGAAACTCTACCAGCTTTTCCTTTTTATATATATATATATATTTATAATTTCCCTGGCTATTACTCTTTTTAAACCATCAGGACTTGTTTTATGTGTGGAATATTTTGCTTCCTGGGAGGTGAATTCTACCTCAGGGCCTGAAGCCTGTGGGAGGTTGTGTTGTACCTTCGAGGCTCTACGTGTTTAGATATTGATGCATGATTTCAGAGATCCATAGCTCACTAAAGTTACTGCAGGTACTGACTCTGATACTGGGAACCACTGATCTGCAAGTTAATGAAGAAACTAGTCGGGTCAGAGGGAGGAGATGCTCCATAACTGGGCAAAGTACCTGAATGTGGGAAGCAGGAGATAGAGGGAGCACAAGAGCCCTGGAAGAGAGAATTGGAAAGTTTGGGAGAAAATGGAGTCACTGGGAAACCCAGAAAGGCAGAAAGTGTATAAGAAGTTCTGCATGCACTAGACACAAATCTAGATGTTCACTTGGGGCATCTTAGCTTTGGAGTGTTTACCCTGAGGATCTCTGAGTTTGGCTTTCCTGAGAAAATGCTATGTACCTATAATTTTGCGGCAGCTGCAGCGCTGTGCACATCATATCCAGCAAAAGGGAGGTATAGGAAATAAAAAGGGTAGCGATGTTACCCAAAATGCTGATGCATATTCAGGGATGCGTAAGACATCCCAGGAACTGTCTGGACTGTTGAAACTGAACTGCTGTGCCACAGATTGACAGGTGCCTGTAAGAACCAGGCTCCGGGGTGGCAATGCCTCTCCAGCTTCTACAGTGCGATGAGAGCCCAGATCAGGTGTCCTGCTGTGCGAAAGTCAGCAATTTTTTTTCATATGTATCTATGAACGCATTTTTGTGCACCTTGGCATTAGTGACCTATACAGCCTGGGGAGGCGATGTGGTCATCATAAACTGTTAAACCATACCAACATGCCATACCCAAGCTTGGTGTTGTGAACACAGCTGCTAACTCCAAGACAAGCTTAGAGGTACCTTTAGGTGGCACTGGTCTTGTGGTGTTGCCTTCAGACCTAGCAGTCAAATCACTCTGTGGAGAGCATTACAGTACTGCCATGTGGCTTTCTGTAGTGCTGCTTTGGGGTTTGCCTTCTGTCCCTCCCTGACATCTCTGGATCTCCCTTGCCATTCTTCTCCAGCTTTGCAAATTGTGTACCATTGCAAGATGCTGGCCCAGCAAGATCCACACGGAGGCTGAACGGTGGCAGCTGGCATCGCCTCTTAATATAGAAGTGAGGGGTGCGGCTGCACAGGCAGTGTGGTGCAGATCAGTTCAGGAACAGGCTGTGTGCTAAAAAGAGTTTAGCTGCACGTTGCAAAGGCTTATAGATTTAATACTGAGTCTGAAGTGCAGCATAGGTACACAGAGGGAAATACAGTGACTTCTTGAGGGCTTTCTGGAGTGAGCACAGGTGGTGTATAGCAGCCTGGGTGCCTGCTCAGAGATGGACTGTGGTAGGAGGGGAGCAGAGCAGGTAGACATGGCCAGATATGACTGCAACTCACATGGAGGCACCTCAGCTATCTGCAACACTGCTAGCTCAGGTAACGTGAAGACCAGAGCTGTGGCAGCACAAAATGTCTGTGTGGGCTGGAAAATCGTCCTGCAAACCATTTGCCGAGCTCCACACTGTCTCTGCTACCCTGCTTGAAGCTTACTCATTTAAAATTGTACAGGATGAGTTCAGTCACAGCAGTGATTGCAATGTAGACATGTCCTGTATCCTATTATAAACCTCAGGAGCTTTTCCATCTCTCTGAAAAGCTGTTTTCTCAACAGTTAACCACGTGAATGAATAAATCATAATTATGATTCAAATAATCCTGTGAATGAATAATTCATTGTAATAATTGAAAAAGGAATCTCAGCAAGAAGCATTTTACTATTACGAAGGTAAACACTGACTTAGATTTTAAAAGAAAATGTATATTCTCCAGCAAAGTATTGTTTCACCTGATTGCCATATCCTAATTATGTATAATATATAGAAAAAAAAGCGGGTCCATCTGGGACAACCATCTTCATATAAATGAAAAAATACATTTCCTTTGGCAACAGTCATCTTCAATGCTAATGAGTAAGAAAGGAAAAAGGATTAAGTGACATATAATTCATATTCACCTCCCTTGTGAGGACAGAGCCAAACAAGGCAGCCACAGTCAGACGGTCAAAATGTCCACAGCCTGAAGTAACTGAATATTTCCAGCTAGTTAGAGAAGAATTGGGAGGAGGGAAACGGGAGGGGGATGTTTCCTTCTAGATCTGTGCTGCTGAGATGTAGTGTAGGTTAAGCATATGGCTCACAGCCAGCAGAGGCATCAGATACTATGATGATAAAAGCCCGGTTAATAATATTTAGCACGGACAAAGGGTTTTCAAGGGAAAGACAGACTTTTGTCCTGGCAAGCATAGAAGCAGCCTCACCTGTTAGCCCCATTTTTGGAGAGAGCAAGTACACTGTCACGAGTTTCTCTACGCTTTCAGATGCCAAGTGTAGCAGGGATGGAGCAAGCCACAGGTTTCTAAAGCCAAAAGAGCTGGTAGTCTGACTGCCTGTGAAATGCAGTTTTGGCTCCCAGGGAGATGAAGTGCTGACTGTGTGGTGGTAAACAAAAAAAATAAAAAAGAAAATGAGCAAGCTCACGTATGTGGTACCTGGGAGAAGTGGCAAACTCTATCCACTCCAAATGGGAGGAGGAAAACTGTATTTACTGCACTGTTCGCAGTGTGATAGGTCGTGTCCATGTGTGGAAGGTCCGATGCCACTGTCGTGCTTGCATCATGGCAACGACATTTTATAAATGGAGGTCCGCCAGCCTCAGGCATGGAGTGCCTGGCTCAAGGTCAACCACAGCCTGCGGCAGGGACAGAAACAACACCGAAGTCTCCCGGGACCTACGGCTAAGCTCTGACCGGAGCCGGCGGCTTTTGACGTTCCCCGTCAGGGTTTTTGACCGAAGATCCAGGGGCAGGGGCTGCTTTTCACGGTGAAGGGGTGGGGGAAAAGAAGGGCAGGGGCGGTGCCAGCCCTCAAGCAAGCTGTTGCGGAGCGCTTGGCCGGGGAGCTGCAGCCCGCAGCAGGATCCCCTCGGGGGTACTCCCCCCCAAAAAAGCCGTCGCTCCTGGGCAGGGGCTGCTGCGGCGGGGGACGGGGTGAGGGGGGACGAGCAGCAGCCTCCGCGCAGTCCGCGGGTGCGTGTGTGCCTCGCTGTGTGGGTNGGCTGCGGTTCGAGACGCAGCTGCGGACCCTCTCCATCTTCCCCGACACGCTGCTGGGCGACCCCAGCCGCAGGGTGCGCTACTTCGACCCGCTCCGCAACGAGTACTTCTTCGACCGCAACCGGCCCAGCTTCGACGCCATCCTCTACTACTACCAGTCCGGGGGACGGCTCCGCCGGCCGGTCCATGTGCCCCTCGACATCTTCCTGGAGGAGATCCGCTTCTACCAGCTGGGCCAGGAGGCCATCGAGACCTTCCGAGAGGACGAGGGCTTCATTCAAGAGGAGGAGAAGCCTCTGCCCCAGCACCACTTCCAGCGCCAGGTCTGGCTGCTTTTTGAGTACCCCGAGAGCTCCGGGCCGGCCCGGGCCATTGCCATCGTCTCCGTGCTGGTCATCCTCATTTCCATTGTCATCTTCTGCCTGGAGACCCTGCCCGAGTTTCGCCAGGAGCCCAAGAGCGCCCAGGCTGGCTTTGGGGAGGCGGCACCTCCGGGCGACGAGGCGCTGCTGCTGCCGCCGCCGCCGCCACCGAGTGGGACTCCACCGCCCCTGCACCCTGCCGCCGGCACCGGCCCCTTCTTCACGGACCCCTTCTTCCTCATTGAGACCCTGTGCATCATCTGGTTCTCCTTTGAGCTCCTCGTACGCTTCTTCGCCTGCCCCAGCAAGCCCGAGTTCTCCCGCAACATCATGAACATCATTGACATCGTGGCCATCATCCCCTACTTCATCACCCTGGGCACTGAGCTGGCCCAGCAGCAGCAGCAGAAGCACCAGCCAGGCAGCAGCAGCAACAATGGGGGCCAGCAGCAAGCCATGTCTCTGGCCATCCTCAGAGTCATCCGCCTGGTCAGAGTCTTCAGGATCTTCAAGCTCTCCAGGCATTCCAAAGGGTTGCAGATCTTAGGGAAGACTCTTCAGGCCAGCATGAGGGAGCTGGGTCTCCTCATCTTCTTCCTCTTCATCGGGGTTATCCTCTTCTCCAGTGCTGTCTACTTTGCAGAGACTGATGATCCTGACTCCCTGTTCACCAGCATCCCTGATGCTTTTTGGTGGGCGGTGGTGTCCATGACCACCGTGGGCTATGGGGACATGTATCCCATGACAATTGGTGGCAAGATTGTGGGCTCCTTGTGTGCCATCGCAGGTGTGCTCACCATTGCCCTCCCTGTCCCTGTCATCGTGTCCAACTTCAACTACTTCTACCACCGAGAGACTGATCACGAAGAGCAGTGCCAGTACACCCACGTCACCTGTGGCCAGCAGCAGTCACCCTTCTCTGAGCCCAAGAAGGGGGACAGTAATCAGTCTCTCAGCAAATCTGAATTTCTGGAAGCAGAAGACCTGGAGTCCATGAAATATTCCAACTTCATTCCTCCCAACAGCCAGAGTTATAAAGAGAAGAAAATGCTAACAGAGGTGTGATTGGTTTTGTTATCCTGGGTCCAGATACAGAGCTGCAAGCTGCTGCACAGCCGTCTTCCTACTAGCAGCTGGATCTATTCAGCATTTACATGCCAGACTGTGAATTGTTATACCGTAAACAGAATGATTGTGATAATGGGCTCTTCTGTCCTGATTTGCTGTTTATCATTACTGTGTGCAGCCCGAAATGTTTTTGCTTTATTCTGTGGAGTGCTAGCTGTCATCCCCTACTCCCTCGTGAATTTCTCTCTCTGTTTCTGCAGACTGCTTTAAGCCAATATTTGCTCTGAAACCTAGCCTTTCTACTCCACTAGCAGAGAAGCCCTTGCCACTACTTCAACTGAAGGATTCAGCAGGGAGTAAACAGTTAAAGGGGCTACAAACATCTGGCTCAAGCTGTGCTCTTAGTTCCTGTGCCAGCGGAGTGCCCTTAGCTGTGGGATCAGTCACGCCTGCCATACCATTGCCTTTGAATAATGGAAATGCTGTAGCCAGCATCACAGTGCGTTCTGCAGCTGTAGGGGAAAGTCAGCAAGCAGATGGCTGCCTTCTTTGCAACCCTTGGCTAAAGGTCCTCTTGGTTTGCGTTTCCAAAAAGGTGCATGGGTCTAAAAGCTCTTTGCTACTTTATCAAAAACAGGCTTATAGAAATCAACAGGCTTGGTGAAGATTCTTTGTCTTTTGACCTTATTTCAGCCTTATTTATGCCAGTGCCCTGACGTTAATTGGCTGTTACAGTACCAACTTAATCTTCATAGTGGTGAGTGCCTTCTGATGCAAGGCACATTGCAGTAAATTAATTTGTTATCTCCGCAGTTTATCTCCACACAATAGCCTTTAGTGAGATGTGCTTTATGCTTCAGATATCCAGTTCTGTATTTGGGCATGAGAGCAGTTGTCTTCACTGTGTTTTTCTTGAGGTGTTTGTATAGCTAAGGGAAGTTTGCATGTTGGTATTTTGTCAAGGTTGCTGAAGATGCCTGACAACAGGCAGCTGCATTTGTGCTGTCTGAAGATTGCCCTGATTTAGCAGGTTGCAGGCATAGATTGCCCCAGGGTGTGTGATTTATACTGGCACAGATACAAACTTCCCTAAGCCATCTGTGCAAATCCAACAGCATACCCCAGACCTTTCAAATGAGGGGAGAAACAGGTAGTCTTGAAGAGATGCTTTTGCTGTATTTCTGGTCTAGCCAGTTCTTGGTGTTTCATGGATAGAAGGCACAGCAATGCCTTTTGCATGCTTTAGGTTTTGTGAGAGCAACTTAATGCTAGCAATGCAAAATGCATAGCTAGGCCTGCAGTGCTCGATTTGCCAAGGAACCAGAGATTTGCTTCTAAAGATGCACATTTTACTTCCCCGGTAGTTTCATTTTTTTTATCAGCTCTGCCTTACATCTAACTTTAAAATGTTTCAAATGCTGCCAGTGGGTGAGAAAGGGAAATGGATCCTTTCAGATTCTATTGGTAAATTTTCCTGCAAGAAGTCTTTCCCGTTTTAAATCGAAGTGTGTATTCTGCATTCACATGTGTACATGTGTATGAAAGCAAAGGCAGCCATTAATGCCTTGTATCATACTGTATGATATGCATATTAGAATGTACTACATATTGCATGTAACACATGTAACACATACACCATACATAATAACAGGATGCAAAATATATAGAATACATTTTATGTATATGTATATATTATGCTTGTCAACCATAAGGCTATGAATGCTAAAGGCCATATACTTTAACATAGTCAGAACTGGCTTTAGGACTGGTCGTTAGATGGGATCTGTTTGCATCTTCGTTACTCTGCTTTTTTTTCTTGTCGCCTTGAGATCCAGCTGAAGATCTCAAGCTACAGTGCTTTTATTGTGGTGTCTCCTCATCTAGGCCCTCATCATACAGTAGAAGTTTTTTGTGTAAATCCAAACTGCTGCATTTCTCCAGAGTCACGTTGTCTTCTCAAAGGGTTTTAATGTGTAGGAATCTTCCTCGGGGTCAGGGACAGCCATTATATTAAAATCTCTGTTCTCTCTCTGAATTGGTAGCAAAATGCCTCTTGTCTTGGTTACAGCAGGTCAGTCTGGGAGACATAAATGTGATGTGATGAGGGCTCTAGAGCTGAGAGGAGTTTGCCTGAATATATTGGTGTCTAATTCCTCTTGGGTTCATCAGGACTGAAGCAAGTATCTGTGAAGGTCTAGCCCTTAGGAGCCATTCTTCAACCCTCAAAGCATGTAACCAGCTGGTGGGTAAGCAACACTGGTGTATGAGTGAGACTGAGGAAGGGTCAGCATGGTGGCAACTCTGTTGATTTTGTGTAAAAAGTTATCTTGGTCATTGAGTTAATTCAGTAAAAAGCTGCGGTTGTTAATTGTGTTTCAGAGTTGCTATAATGACGTGTTTTCTGTGAGTGCAAGGGAATAGCTTTTCTTCAAATTTTGTGTTGCTGTAGCAGATGCACTAGAAACTATCAAGAGAACCCTCTATTTAAGAGGCATGTTTCAAGGCCGATGCTGTCTCCTAGCAGAATGCCCATGTTTGGGGTTATTTTATGTCTGACTGTATCAGCTGATCAAAGTTTCCCCAAAGTAAGATATAAAAAACCCAGGTTAAGCACAAGTTCAGGACAAGGCATGAGGCACTGAGCCTACGTCAGAAAATTCCCGTGCTTGTTTCTTCCCTTGGGCCTGACCCTATTGCCCCTGCCAGGCAGGAACCCTCACTGCTCAGAACAGGTTGTTCTCCTGACCAGCATGACTGAAAGCTGGGAATGGAGACTCTGGCAAAAGAAAAAAGTGAGACAAATTACTGGTAGCATAATCCTAGCGTGTCTTGTAAAGATGATCATGTAAAGAGATTTCCTGCTCTCAGGTGAAGTTCAGCAGTGAGTTTCTAGCTAGAGTGTTGTCTGCACACAGACTCATGCGTGCATGCACGTGCATACAGAAAACACTAGTGCGAAGAAACTTCAAACAACTCTGGGCAGTTTTTGCAATCCACATCTTTCAGTTCTACAAAGAAAGTGTGGATGAAAATGTGTAAAACAGGAGTAGTGTTTGCTTCCTGGATTTTCTGTGTTAGAGCTAAGAGCAATACAAAAAGCCAACAGAACCTTGAAAGCTGTAACCTAGGGATTTATATTTTGGCATGTAAATCCTTCTGTAAGCATCTCCTGAAAAGCAAGACAGCGAAGTTCCAGAGTCATCAATGATACAATATATTATAGAACTTCTGCAATTTGACTTTTTTTTTAGGGAGCCTTCAGAATTGTTTCAAATGCCTGAAGTGACATAGTGTCACCCATGCCAGTGACTTTACAGAGGACTCATGTTGCCAAATCATCAAGATGCTTTCAAAAATCTTACCTCAGATTCTCAGCTTCTAGCACTCACTCCTGGATATTTGAAATACAAATCTGTCTGTGAGTCTAGCTATTTCCTTCTAAAAGCAGAGCACATCCTTGTGAAGCGAAGTAGGCACCTCCAGGGACTCGTTTCCATAACAACCTCCCAGACGGTTTCTCTCTACCCTGTGACTTTGGCTACAAGCAAAAGCACTCGTTGACTATTTTCTGTTCTCAGTTACTAGTACCTTATCTTTACAGCTGTTTTCTTTGCTTACTGAAGGAGATCCCATCACCTTATATCATGCACAACTGTCCTATCCAACTCCAGAGAGACAGTTATCGTCATTTGAAAGCAGAGTGCAAACCAAGAGATGGAAAGGGATTTTATCTGTATATCCTTGCACACAAAGTGGTGAAGAGTGTGTGAAATACAATCTGAGCAACCACAGTCAAGAAGCTGAGGGGCAACTGGCCTGTGAATGTAGAGTCTTCTGGGTGCCCAATGACAAGGAATACAAGCTAAAGCATCGCATTAAAAAACCCCCGACAAAACTCTCTCAGCAGTCTCAGTAGGAAATAGTTTCACTGTGGAAGAGACCATTGCTCGTTCCTGAACCCTTGGCTGTTCTATGACAGTCAGTTCCCCAAATAATTTTTCAACAGGATGTTTTGTACCAAAGCAGGACAGGGCAGAAATCATCTTGTTGGAGATGGGGAAGGAGGGAAAGGAAAAGTTTCACTGAGGACACCTTTTTGTATCTGCAACTTACCAACCATGTCAAAGGCTGTGTGAAAGGCATGATAAGCTGTTTTGTGGTGTTTCAAAGTCAACGTTACTGATGGATTCCTGCACTTACCTCCAGGATGAAATTCCTATTCTCCTCCTGTTTGGAAAATGTTTCAATTTGGGATTTCTGAGCAATTTTTTGTTTTGGCCCTGTTGCTTTTTTGGTCCAGCTTTCATGGATAAAATTTCCCTTCTACAGCAGCTGTGGGAGCGAGGGTGACTGGACTTGGTGTTCTCTCCTAGGCCCTCTCGTTCAGCATACGGAGTTCCCTATGGAGATAAAGAAGAATGGGTATAAAGGAAATTCAGGGCAGCAAGAGACAGGGTAAGGACTGAAGTGATGGAAAGAACAGCATCAATCGTAAAAGCAAAGGAACAAACAGCGCCAGCGTCTGCTGCTATAGCAGAAATAGGTAAGGTTTCTTTTTCTTCTGTGAAATTAACCAAGAGTTTCTTGCAATTAATGAGGAAGATTTCCTAATTAAGATTTGCAGCCTAAAGGGAGAAACTGGTTCTAGGTGAAAGAAGAAAGAAAATTACAAACTACAAAAATGTAGTATGAGCCAGATCCTCACCATCTGCTGATTCAAGTTGGCAAAACTCCATTTAGTACAACTACCTTGGTTTATATTGGGCTTCAACTTCAATCCTGTGCATGAAGTCAAAACATATGTACTATTTGTTCAAATGATTATTTTTGTTTCTTCTTTTCTTGAGGTCCTGTTTTCATCAGGAAAAGATCTCCAGATTACAGCAGGAGTTAAGCTCAGCTTTTCCAAAAGCTTTCACCTGACTTGAATCCAAGTAAGTCTACCAAACTCAGCAAAGTTTCTATTTAAGTTCATATTGACAAAACTAAGAGCAGCAGCATTTTATTTTTTTTTCTTCCCAATGGTGGAAATTTGCAGACAAATTCATAGAAAAGTTTAAGACTAAATGAGATTCTGCCCTCAGCTATAGCCCCGTGAGCAAAGGATAGCTCTATTTGCGTTGGTGTAACCAAAAACACAGTTTGAGCTCTTGATCTTTGCGCTTGGGAGTGCGCATACTGGACAAATCCTGTTCTGAAGACATTTGTACCCATATTATCAGCAGGCTCACAGTCAAATCCCTGACTTGCAGTCATTTGCTTTACACATAAAGTTGAGGAGGGGAGCAGGTTCTTGTAGGATGAAAAGACTTAATCCTCTGATGAAATGACCCAGTGAATGCTGAGTGTCCTTAGCTTCCAGCAAAGATAGTTGGTGATGAAATTGCCCACCGATTATGAGAAGGAGCGTTTCTCGTGCAGGGTCACGTCCTAAGTAAGGCAAGACCCTAGTCAGGGAGACACTGAGTTCAGGGAATCAGCCTCCTCCCTGGAAGTGTTCAAGGTTGGGTTGGATAGGGCTTTGAGGAACTTGATGTAGTAGAAGGTGTCCCTGCCCATGGCAGGGACATACTGTGATTCTATGATAAATCCAGAAGAATGTTTTTAGGGGAAAAGTCTGTAGTAACACTGTTTTCCAGCATAGCTTATGCTGTTAGTACCTGTTAATTCTATATGCCTGGCCTAACTATCTGGGTTTTCACTTGCTCCAGGGCAGTCTGTGTGGGGCTTGTTGGCTAGCACAAGCGCTTGAATATTATAGCATTGTTTTACACTTTGGGAAACATGTAATGTGGTCAGTGAGGATTTTACATTCGTAAAGCATAAACATTCATTGATAAGCACTCGCCTCAGGAAACATCCATGTTGTCTGTAGTGCAAGTTAAGAGGAGCTGAAACAAGAGATTGAAGTTTCCAGTGTACAATGTTTTCTTAGTGAAAGAAGGGAAAGGATTTACAGGAGGGGAAGTGCTCCTCAACTTCCGCAATGACCATAAAGTACTGAAGTCATGTTGCCTATTGCTTAGAGACAAGACTTGTTGGAAACCTTTGTCTTCATGCAAAAATATGTTTGAAAGTTCGGTAAGTCCTTCTTTGACTTCGCTTTCACTAAATGAGAAACTGGCAGCCTATGGCCTGGATGAGTGTACTTTTTACTGGGTAAAAAGCTGGTTGGACAGATGGCCCCAAAGGATGGTGGTGAATGGAGATAAATTCAGTTGTCAGCCAGTGACAAGTGGTATTCCCCAGGACTCAGTACTGGGGCTGGTCCTGTTTAACATGTTTATCAATGACTTGGATGAGGGGATCGAGTGTACCCTTAGTAAGTTTGCAGATAACACCAAGATGGGTGGAAGTGTTGATCTGCTTGAGGGTAGGAAGGCTCTGCAGGGGGATCTAGACAGACTAGACAGATGGGCCAGGATTAATTGCATGAGTTTCAATAGGGCCAAA
>WEIS01002802.1:0-74170 GCA_013389965.1 Todus mexicanus | reverse complement strand
TTTTTTTCCCCTCTTTTTTCCTTGGGTGAAATTTCCTTTGGAATAACTGAATTAGTTTCTCCGCAATCGTTTTATTTTGTATGTATTTTTCTAGGTGTATGTCAGCGAAGAGGCTGACAGAGGGAAAATACGTGGTCAAAAAGGTCCTGCTAAGAACTAGGTTGACCTACTTAAAATAAAGGCCTCGTATCTGAGAATTTTATGTTGCCTCACCCCCTGAAACACACGAGATCAATATTATGGTGGAACATGTTGAGATACACTAGAACTGTGATGGTGCAAATGCCTCAGTATCGCGTAGAACGCTTTTTCCCCTCCTCCCTTTAAACAATATGCCTGCGAACGACTCTGAAAATAAATCTTGTGCTTCCACATCCAAGGGAGCGCAGCGGGCGATGAGAGGGCAATCCATTTCACATCCTACAGCCTTCAAACACGTGCTGAAGGAACCCTCCAGCTCGGTGCTGCTGCAATACGCTCTGCTCCAAGTTCGCCTTGGCACGAGAAGCCTACTCGTGTTGTGCGTTTATCAACATGCTACGACCCGACCTTCGCCTGGAATGAGAAACCACATTCCAGTTCAAAGGATGTCATGCAAAAAAATCCGTCAGACCCTCTGAAAAGGAGAGGATGAAGCACGTTGTGGGAATATTTGGAGATGATTTCCTTGTTACTGTTCAGCTTCATCAGCTGCTAGCTTTGGATCCCAGCTACCGTCTCTTGGGCCAACAGGAAGACTCTTGAAGGCCCATGAATAACACTGCACTAAAAGATGGGGCGAGTGAATATTCCCTGCTTTTCAGAACTAGGATGTGTTTATCGCATTTCTCTCTTCACCAGCACCTCACGGGGAACACTTCAAAACCCTGCCGGTAGGAAAAGAGACGAGGAACATATCCTGCATGAAATCACAAAGAACTAATCAGTGTGTCAGCATAAACGAACCAGGATTTCATACCCTTTGCTGTTTACACCCTGTTGGAAAACAGCTCGCAATTAAAGCTAATTGATCAAAAGCACCGTACTTTCTTTCCAAGCAGTAATACAGGTTTTTTGCCTCAGTAACTTCAATAAAGCAACACAGACAAACCTTCATTTGGATTACTGAGCGAGCTTACATACCCATAAACATTACCATGCAAGTTCTTAAGGTGGGAAGAAAAGAAACCATTTCGTTCATTCAGCCAGTGACTAAAATACTTCCAACGACTAAAAAATTCCCCCAAGCCCCCAGAAGAGATCCACTTCTTTGGCATTGTCTCTATTCAAATGGAAAATCGGTTAGGTGAAGTTCGTCTGTCCTGAAATAAAACCAAGACACGTGGCTGTACCTAGAGTCCTAATCAAAGTGCAAATGTTTTCTGAGGCACCTGTACCTGGGATTTTGGGATAAATACGCTAGAGAGGCAAAGTTCAAATCTTGATTTCGAAACGTCTTTAGTAGCCAAGGGCTGTTTCTGAATTGAGGAGTTTTCTTTGAGCCAAGTTCTAATCGTACTGCAGCCAAGTTTTAAGTTTCATTAAACTCTTAGCATGCCTCTTTTTCTCTCTCCTACCACCCACTCCACTTACAAGTGATCTGGAGCTCTGTTTGGAAGGTGGTAGGAACTGTCGCACGTTGGTCGGGGTCTCCTTTTCGATGGAGTGTCGTCTCTGAGGCGGCTGCCGTCTCTCCGGCTGTGGCGTAGATGATATGGGCAAGAACTTTGGAGGCACTAAAAGATTCAACCGGTATAAAAAAAAAAACAATTAGTCCTCGTAAGACAGGCCGTTGGATAACTTTGTACTTAACGTTGTACTGCAACCAGCCACCGATTCACTAGAACTGCCGCTGTTGGTGGCTGAAGTTACTCACCCATACTCAGAGCATTTTCAAGATTGGTATCACGTTCATTGCATTTCCAGATTGAGAAAACAGCAATGCTCGTGAAACTGGCAAATAGAGGCTTGCTACTGGCCAGTTACCATCGTATATAAACGGGGTGTTTCGGGGCATTGGCTTATTTTACTTCTTTCACCATCGTGCACAGAAAATACACGCGCAGATTACACGTTTCATTACAAAACCTTTTAAGCGAAACTGAAACGTTTTGAAACAAATGAAAAGCTGCGTTGCGCAGTAAAGCCTACAACAACTGCGCCTGAAAAAAAGTGAAGAGATCCTTCCCTCTTCCCAGTAAGTACGTATGAGAAGTACTGGTGATTGCTGCGTGTCTTTCAAACAAGTCCATTCGCTGCCATGATGACAGAGATGTAGGAAATGGTTAAACTGGTCTTAGGCTACAATGTGTTTCTGCAGCAACAGATATTTTTTAGGAGATGAGCGTAGTTAAACTACTCCCCATTCTCCTGAGACCTCCCCTATAGTTCCAAATCAACGTCAAGTATGAAACCTGTTTTCAGAAGATATTTAGATATAGTGGAGTCTCATGCCTTCGTTTATCACATCTGCCCTGTTCAGCAGGTTCTAGGGGTTTCAGCTTTAGAGATTTATTCCAATAACAACACTCAGCTTCAGCTTTCTGTAAAAGTTGCAGACAAATTTCATGGACCAGAAGTGTGGAAAAGCAGCAACTGGGCTCTCGCATCAAAACTCACTCTTTCTGCTGCTGGTACCTTCTTGAGAGGGGTCTTCCGCTTGTGATGGGGAGATGCTGCTGCTACTCGCTGATTTGTGCACCGATTCCTCCTGTGTGGCAAAAGGAAAAGAAACAGAATTCCTCAGGGATTGCTTTTTTCCTCTCTTACTGCTTCTTGGCACATAGAAATCACAAGCCACCAAAGGTATTTTGCACCATTCCATCACTCAAAGCCCAAGAAGTTGTCCTAAGAGAAACACCGACTCCACACAGCACTCAGTAAATGGAATTTTCAGTGCTCAGGTTGTTTTGAAACTGGAATAAATGGTACACAGTTGAGATTCGGTGTATTCAACTATCGCGTGAGAGAACAAGCTCAGAAGAGAAGTGCATGAATCCATTGCAACTGTTAATTTTCCTGATTGTATTCAAGGACTTCTAAGGATTTGCAGCTACAGCAGCTACGTTAACTCAACTTTGTATGTCACACTAGGAACTAGTGCACTTGGCTTCCTCTGGTCGCCAAACGAATGAGAGCCACTCATCCAGGTGAGCCAGGTGAAGAGAAATGAATCCGATCTCTGCTGCACTGTTCTCTAATCCCTAATCCTGGTGTGTTTCTCCTTTCTTCTGTCTTGAAAAGAAACCTCATTCATTACATAACCATGTTTCATCACGACAGCCAAGAGCAATTCCTGCAAGATGAGTGAAAGTGAAATGGGCTTGTGCTGACACCTTTCAGCTACCCTAAAGCACGATGCCGCCTGAATTATGAAATCCTTTGTTTTTGCCTAAAACCTCTGTCTTCAGCCCCCAGATACCAGCACCAAGATACAGATCATCCCAGGAGCCTCCCAAAGGAGCAGAGCTGAAGGACTGACTGTGAAAGCTCTTTAGCTCTAATGTGAATGCTTTTAACCGAGGAGACTCGCATCGTTTAAACTGTCGAGATTTACACATCAAACAAGCGACTGCTCTAAAATCCAGCCAGTGGCTGAGCTTCTCTCTCACCGGTTTCCTCAGTTACGTGAATCACAAGCAGGAAAACCTCGACTGGCTGAAAGATTTGCCTGCTTTCGTAACAGCAAGTCAGAAAAGAGAAGCTGGCAGGATCACCTCCGTGAGCACCGAGCACCACAGGACAGAGGCTTCTGCAGATTCCCCTCGGGTGATCCGTACTCCATGCTCAGCCCGAGGGTACGGGTTGTACTCACGTGAGGACACTGCAATATATACTGTTCCCATGTATATACGCCACAACGCAGCGCTCTGCAAAGGGACTCAAACAGGCTCAGATCCCAAACCAATATATTCACTTAAACATATCAAGCGTGACCCTGCAAAAACAGTTGTGAAGGGAAGCTTGCAGGGAAGCTTGAGCCAAAAATCTAACCCATGAAAAATAAACACCACCCACATCAGCTGTTTTACTTCCACAAACCANCTGGGGCAGAGTAGAGGAAGAGGAGAACTTCCCTCGACCTGCTGGGCCCGTACAGTTTAGCTACAGCGGTAGCTCCAATAGCTTTGCGTATCTCTGCTTCATGCCGCATGGTTGCCTTAAAAGACCACTGGAGATTTGCACTGCTCCTTAGGACTGGTGCACCAGCATTCACAGGTCTAGAGTTAAAACATCTACATTTCACGAAGGAGAATAACCCCTGTACAAAGGGAGCCACTAAACCTTACAGTTTGTAGAAGTCAAGTTCTTCTGCGTGGAAGTTCATTTCCCCAGAGAAGCTAACTAGCTAAGATGAAGATCTGAGTAAGCTGTAGATTGAAAAAACATAACCATGGTGCTGTTTGTGCTTCTCTTTTTCATGAATGAAGAGCAGCCAGGGCTTCAGAAAGAGCTTTTTGAGGAGCAGACGGGGAACGGCTGTCTCTGGAGCACAACCCAAGCAATCCTCGCTCTAGAGAAGTCTCTTGTTCTATGGGACCCCACCTAGTCCAGACCAAAAACTGTAAGTGCTTTAGTTCTCGGCATCTTACGCTGCGGAGTTTTACAGTTGTGATTCAAGCTATTTATGTGCCGAGTTTATTTACATGCTTTTCTGGGGGTTTTATTCTCCTTTTTCTTCCATTTTTGCCTGGGTCTGAAATACTGTCACAGAGAGAAGAGACATAGAACAAGGTGCACAACTGAAAATAGCAAAGGCTTATATGGACTCACAGAATCACAGGATGGTTTGGGTTGGAAGGGACCCTTAAGGATCATCTAGTTCCAACCCCCCTGGGACACCTCCAACTAGAGCAGGTTGCTCAATATATATTTTAACATAAAAATTGCAGAAGAGGGATTAATGTTTCGCATGACCATCTAATTTTGCTAATTGCCACCTTTCAATGGAAAGAAACAGTTATTAACCATTCTTCACTCCACTTCTGAACTCGAGATGGACATGATGTCTCCATCATGTTGCAAAACTAGGCAGCACACAGATGTTTCTTATCTTGCTCCCATTTTTGTGAAGGATTTCTAGTTACTTCACTAGTAATTGATGAGCACTGGCTATTCCAGTGGCCTAGGAGTCTCAAAAACAAAAAAAAAGAGTGAAAGAAATGGACAAAACTAGAGGGTAAGGGGCTTCTCTACGGTAAAGACCTACAAGAAAAATTCCAGGAGCTTCACTTCTTATTTTAAAGAATGAGGGAATGAACTGGCAGAGTCAACAACCAGTTATGAAGAAAATAAGTTATACGCACCCAACCCAGGGAGAATGGAAGTCCACAGTATTTTAAATTTGATGTACCGACCTACTTAGCCAACACGTCCTACCAGTTTCTCATTTGAAATTTCTTTTTTTTTAATGCACAAACCCATGCACTGGAAATGCTACTACTGCCCTGCGATTTCTCACACTTGGAAGGCTATTTTGAAGTACTGATGAACCATCATATGAATTTCTACATATCCACACAGCAACTGTGGACTAGCGTGGTAGATTATCTGTCATTTTACATTTGAGGTTGGATCAACCCAACACCCGGGACTCCAGATGCACTAAACAATTAGAATTTCACATGTACTAAGAAAGGTGCCACTTTAGAGGCATTGCCTTAAAACTTCTGAATATGTGACTGACACATTGACGTGACCTTTAGAGGTCCCTTCCAACCCAGGGCGTTCTATGAGTCTATGACTTTTGCCTGGATAGGTGGAGCTTGATTAGGAAGACACAGTTTTTATATCTGCATCAAAAATCACTATTAGATTGCTACAACTTTTAGCCTCATGAAGCAAAACAGCACTTCCTGCTCCCCTGCTGAACTTGGGATTCTAGTGGCGACGCAGCAACAAGCCAGGGCAGAAAGCAGGAAGGGTTTGTCCAATACTCATCCTTGCCAGCAAACGGGACCTTCCCTTTCACCCCTGGCTGGCATCACAGAAGATTGGGGTGTTGTCTGCATCACCACACAGCTGAGAGAAGAACAAAGGGGGTGCAAGGGCAAGAAAACAGGTCTGCATCACTTGGAGGTCCACAGCTCAGCAGCGCAGGTATGTGCAGCCTGTAATTTAGGGCGTAACGCAGTCATAATTTAACTTGCAGTGAGTAACCCTGAATAGGTGATGCCCAACTCAAATTGCAGGCAAAGAGGTGGCCGAGTCACGTCTCGGCAGTCAGCACAACACATGCTCTTCTGTGCAGCATATACAAAGTACAAGTCAGGAAAGAAACAAGAGGTTTTGACAGAGCGATCTTCACTTTTTTCAAATGTTCGTTGTCCCACCCCCTTCATCAGCTCGGAAAATTTCACCCGAACTCCTTTCAGGCTGTTTATTTACACTACTTCAGCATGGAGCTCCAACCAGTATTCTGCTGAGAACCTTAATCATCTTAATTGCTTCACCAGCTACTTCTGTTGACTCAGACCAGTACAGCATCTTCTCTCTGTGACAACTCCATGTGGCTTATTTATTTTCAACTTACCTTTTGCTGTACATTCCAGAGCTTATTCACTACGACTTCTCTACCTACACAGCGTGCCCTAATCAATAGTCACTGTCAGATGTATATCTTATTTTTCCCTCCTACAAGGATCACTCCACGTTTCCCTTTACAGAATTTTCTTTTGCTGACTTGTGCTGATTTTTCTGTGTGGAATATTTATCGTGCTGCATTAGCTTCAGGCTGCAGGGAGCTACGAGCTGGGAAACTGAAAATCTCAAATCATAGAATGGCAGGGGTTGGAAGGGACCTCTGGAGATCATCAAGTCCAATTCCCCTACCAAAGCAGGATCCAGCTGTCATTGATAGGTCTTAATATTCCTGCATCCTACCTGGCTTCATTCACAGTAGCAAAACCTCATAAAGCCCCTATTGTAATTCTAAAGACTGCTGAGAGGTTTCAGAATGCAAATCTCTTCTGCTTTCAGTAGAGGTGCACCCAATTACGCACCCACACGTCACCCACAGGACAACCCCTAGTACAAAGAGGGTCAACCTTTCACAGATCCAGAAAGCACACAGAGAAATCAATCTCCGCACAGATTTTTCTCTCCAGCCTCTCATCTTTCAGCTTAGACGCCTTTGTAAGCGAGCTGGAAGGCAACTCCTCCTTCCCCATTTACTAGAGAGAAAAGGAATTGAGGGAAGGCTGCCTTCCCCAAGCCAAAATGAGCCCATGTGAATAAACCTCGCCAGCACGTGCTTTCCAGGCAGCTTAACTTTCAGAAAGGTCCCAATTCCATTAATAATACTCCTGGTCCAGAAGACAAAGCTCATTCTTGAGGATGTAACGTTGGTACTTCTTAAGGATCATCTACAATGCAGCTTTTAAGCTAGAGAGCTTTTTCCAAATCTTTTCTCCTTTTTACGCTTTTAAAAAATCTTTAACTCTCCATTTCAGAGAGGATGGACTCAAAGCAAATACCTACGTGGTACTTGCTTGTCCCTGTCTGCAAGGCTGGCCTCGCATCCCAGTCCATTAGTGACAGCTCCTGTACGGGTGCCAGAACGGTGCGTCACATTTGCCTGCGCTCCCAGAAGCCGAATTGCTACATACACATTATAGACAGACACTGGGCATGTAGAAAAATCAAATAAATACTTAGGTGTAAGGCCCCGAATTAGCATTTAACCTTTAAAAAGACTATTCTCTTTCTTGAGGTCTCATCTAATATTTTTGTAGGGCTGACAGAACAGTCGTGGTAAATTGAGACGATAAACTGCAAGATCACTTTCTCAACTGATCGGTTCAGCAGTTTAAGGAGTAAGACTCAATTCTGACAAATCCAGAAGCAAGCTGTGTCCTGATTTTTTTACCTCTGAGTCTGAGCTGTCAAGTTCAGCCAACGTGGGAGCCTTAAGGAGTCTCTTGCGTTGTACTGTCACTTGCGTGGCCCCGTTCTGCTTCTCTTGCGGTGCCAGGCCACCGTTCACGACAGAGGCATCCACCAATTTCCTTGCAGGCTCTGGCGAAGGTACATCTAGCAAAAGAAAGAAGAATTGGTGCTTGGCCCTCGTTTTTCTTTTGCCTTAACAGATCTTACTGTCAAGGCAGTAAACACAAAAGGAAAAAAAGTTAATTGGGATAGTTCTACGTGTGCAATTCTTTTGCTTCAAGCAATATGCTGCTCAGAGAACTACAGGCAGTGGCTCGTGGTACTGAAGCAATATGAAAGAACGAAAGCAGTGGAAAAAGCAGCAGCTCGCGATACTAAAAACCAACCTCAGAGCAACACCCATCAGCTTAGCTTAAAATAATCCTGTGTTAAACCCCCAAATATTCTTCCTTTACCTTACTGTCTACAATTAACTGTTCAACAGGCATCAGAAGAATGAGCAACCGTATCTGGACAAGTGGGTTTCCAGCAAATGCGAAGGACGACGCCACACAGAAAATTAGGAGGTTTAGCAATGGAGTAAACCTGGTTTTTCCTGTGAGGACAGAACCACGCTTTATTCCGCCGTACACAGAAAAGGAATGAAAATGAGCTAACTTTAACTAGCATTCATCAAAAATATGCACAGTTCTTAGGCTCGCGTGGTCATTTGTATTAAAACCACGCCTGTGATTTCGAATCGTCGTGTAAGAGCAGAAACAGGAGGCTTCAGCTCTACTTTCATCTGCGTGAGTTTTCCAATGATGTAACTCCACGGAGTAAATTGCTCGGGATTTCTGCCAGGGTGCAATGAAGATGCGGCTCGGATAACGCCAGCGCTGGGGCTGCTCTGCTTAGCCGAGCTTAGCTCAGACAGGAAGATAATGACCCAGGCTTTGATATTTTAGGAGAGCTTAAGAGTTTGGTCTGATAAATCAGTTTTATCCCTGGAAAAGTACAAAGTGCAGTATTCCAATCTGAAGAAAATTATGTTGGAGGGACAGGGAAGAGAGAAGCTTTTAATCTCCCATTTGCATGTGTGCCTAAGCAGCTGGTCTTGTTACGAATGTGTTTTTCTGCCCATGTAATTATAGGACTCCTTCCCCAGTCTTGTAATAATGAAGTACCTCCAGGTATTTTAAGGGTAATGATGAGTTATTATCCCCGTTTTTATACATGGTGAAAAGAGGCACAGAAGGTCAAACAACTTGTACTTTAGGTTACCAGGAGGACTATGACAGAGAAATGATATCACCCAGATACTCCCAGTGCCAACAATGTAAGCGCTCACACATCATCTGGAGTTACTTACATCGTTGCCCTGGTATAAACAGACACGGTCACTGTGGCTACGACACAATCTGCATTGATAATAGCAGATCTTGCACCAGGTTAATTAAAATTACGCAGTCTAGACAAAGGCTCGGTTGCAGCTGTAGGTCCGTTTTAAAACATTGCCACCAGAGCAGCTACTGAGAAGGAATAAGAAGAGGAATCCTGTATTTTAAAGAATTAATCAGGTTATTGCTAAATACTGGAAACTGAGATAGAAGGGTCAGAGGATGTATTACAGTTCCTCTATAAATCATACCTTCAACTGGGAGTGTACGAAAAGGCGATTATTTGGACTATTAAAGCCACGGTCAGATTCCAAGCCTATGAATCTGTGTTATTACTGCCTTTGGGTCCTCCCTACAAAGAGCTGCAATCAAAGACTTAAGACTCTCTAAGCCTCAGTTCCTATCTTCAAAGGCTTTGCTAATGGGTGTCCTGACCGGCACTATGGCTTATAGGTCATGTTTTGTTTTATTCCTCCTGTATTTCTGTGAGTACAGCACGGGCGTCCTCCACATCAAATGCCTTCCTGCTCCAGCAGCCACTCCACACCGGCCCAGTAAGCGACGGCAGGAAAACAAAAAACCCCTCCCTGCTGCCGACACCACTTCTGGAGACCTCATAATGAGCTGGCAGGCATTGATTGAAGAAGCTCAGGGTTTCCCAAACGAGCAATAGAGAAAAAAAGCTTTGATTTGTCTTTTGATTGCGCAGGGCGGTTCCTGAACAACCTGCCCAGTGAAGCAGCCCCAGCACCACCAACACAGCAGCCAAAGGTGGTGCCCCTTCTCCTAAAAGCTTCCTGGGTGGTGGCTCCCTTGCTCGATGAAGAATAGCCTGTAAGTACTGTTGGACTCACTGGGAGGAGAAATGATGGGAAGGCCGATAGCATTGCCCTCCTTCCAAAAAATTAAACCACACAGGGACAGGAAAGAGACACCCCCTGGTACTACAGGACGTGATGGAATGGATATCCAGGCTACACCGTAAATTGTTTTCTGCTGGGTTTTGTTGTGGTTGGTTGCTTTTGGTTAGTCTTTTTTTCCCAAAGAATTTAGGCCCCAGAAGTGGAAATTTCTGATCTATTTTGGACGTGATTTCCGTAGCCAATCACTATCTACAGAGCCTAAACCAGCTGTTATTTAAATTCACACATCTAAGAGTTGTTCATATATCTGGTTGACTTGTTCACATGCTGGTTTATAAGTCTTCTTGAAATACCAGGGAAGTTTTAGGTGAATCGAGAAGACAATCCAACATAGTGTGCATTTTGAAGGGCCCTTCAGTAGCAAATGCCATTTATCACCATCCTTTCCTCTTTAGAAAAATCCCAGGGAGTCTTCACAACTTGCAAGCACTAAATAAACACCCCCAAAAGTAAAATTAGAAACCCAGCCAATTTATAAAATCCATTTTGTCAACAGTGCTCAAGTTCAGGTTATCCTTCCTGCACTTACTGTCCTGGATATACGTGAATAAATGGATTATGAGATTTTAAGGAAGGGTTCATGACATTTTACTATTTCAGCAAACAGATTGCAGCAAAAATAACTTGTTCCAAAATTAAAACCTGAATTTGTTAGCAGATACAGACAAAAGCATAATAATAAAAAATTATTCAAAGCTTGATGTACTCAGGCAACAGAAATATTACCAGGTGGCAAATAATCGTACATCATCATAAACAAGATGAAAATTCATCAAGATAAACAAGTCAGAAAGAGCCAGTAGATTAATGCTTACGAAAATAAATATGACAGATGAAATTAATGGACAATTCTTTGAAACAAAACCCCAGAATTTAATTTTTTTTTGGAATGGATAGTAGTTCACAGTCTCTACTTTCACAGAACATCTAAACGTTTTCGAGACGATTCCAGTGATATTAAAAACAGGCTCGTGTGAGCAACAGCCTGGGGTTAAGATTTTATTAGAGAGCCAGACGCAGCAGGAGAGTGTCACTACTCTGTGTTCTCAGGCAAGCACAATGAATTGCACCTGCGAATTGAATGGACACGTTTGGTTTCATTGGAGCTTCTTCTAAGGTATCATTGCAACAGGGAAACGAAAGGAGAGAAGCTCTTCGTTTGATTACTTGATCTTTGTGTTGCCCTTCCCTGACTAGCCTTGAGAAGGGGGCAGACAAAAAAAACCCCCCAAAACACCCTAGGATAATATGAAATGTGCTTTCATTTACGTGTAAGATTACGTCTCTTAGAAATGAGGAATTAGGCTGACCACAGATTACATGCAAACCCCAGCAGTCGTGTAACCATATGCTGTCTGCCTCCGAACCAGCCCTCCTTGGCAAGGAACGAGCACAGAAACCTGAATTCTGTTCTGTCAAGCACATGTACCCCTCAATCTTACCATTTTTATACTGCGTTGAAAAGAAGGTGAAAAAGGATTTGCAGAATTAGTACAGGTTTACTTCTCGCTACATAATATATTCGGAAAGAATCATAGAATGGCTTGGGCTGGAAGGGACCTTAGAGATCACCTGGTTCCAGCCCCCCTGCCATGGGCAAGGACACCTCCCACTAGAGCAGGTTGCTCAAGGCCCTGTCCAACCCGGTCTTGGACACCTACAGGGATGGAGAACGCACAATCTCCCTGGGCAACCAGATTATATAACGAATAGTGGTAACAGAGACTTAGACGCTGAAGCAAAACCTGAGAACTAATAACCAAACTGCCAGTCTTTTGGTGGTGTTTGCATCCTATTTAGTATTGAGTTATCTAAATTAAGAGATTACCAGCACCTGGTGGAGTTCCTTCCTCTCACTGGGCTGAGGTAGAGATTGTGTAAAGCCAACAGTGATACACACCACCTCATCAACAGGGCCACACATTCCACAGGGTTGGGAACAGCACCAATAATCCCCATGAAATTTGGGGTTAATTCATGTTTTAGTTTCCTTTTTCTCCTTTCCACCCCCAAAAGGTACAAACGGTTTCCAAACAACTTCAAAGCAGCCCCACGTTCAGCTTTGAGGTAAGAACTAGAGTGTTGAGAGTGGGAATGACCCATCTTTTGAGCTGCATTCGACACTGGGCAATGAAATTAAGCTGCTTTTAAGCTATTTTTCTACTAGAGGAAGTGGTCCTACTTGGTATCTGGGTCCTTCTGGGATTACTCTCGTTACAGGTGGCTACTGCTGGCTCCTTCTATTCTACCAGTAGGAAACAGCAGCGTACAAGGAGGTCCCTGGCACCCCTCCTCTCTTCTCCTCTCCAGGATAACAGCAGGCAGATGTGTGGAGCCAGATAATGTCACGTACCAACCACACGTCTGTTTTTCAGCTGGTTTGTGTTTTCACACGACAGCAGTTCCAGCAAGCAGAGCGCAATGGAAGCAGTGAAAAAGCAAGCGCATGGAAGCAGTGGTGAAAGCACAGAATAGCTTCCCCATCTGCAAAACGAAGCGAGAAGGAAAAGCACGCAAAGCAACAACATTCAAAAGGACCGCTTATCTGCTTGCTATCGACATCCCAACCCATCTAATCCGCCTGCGCTGCTCATCTGGTGTCTCACACCTACTAACTGGAATGTCTGAATCATCCTGAATTTACTTCCAAAGGTGATTTATCAGATCACTCAGTCACACCATATCGTACTACTTGCTGAGAGCTACGCGACTGGAAGAAACAAAACCAATCACATTTGGAAGACGGATAAAGAAAACAGGAAGAGTTCTTCGGTGGTCAGTTAAAAAGGAGCAAATGCAAATACAGTCGAGACTGCTATGGAGCTGCTCCTTTGAAATAAATACACGATGGTAGCGAATTAATGGATTGTGAAGGGAGCTTTTGCACAACATTACTTGAATTTGAACAAACGAGGACATGTCAGAATTCTTGGAAATATGAGGCCAAAGAAGAAGCAGACACACACATGTAGAAGGACAGATCTGAACATTTCCCTTTTGTTGGTCCCTGGCACATTCAGCTTTATAGTGTTAAAATCGAAGGAACTTTTGGCACGTCTGAAAGCAGCAACGCTTTTTGAAAATCGAAGTTTGCCTGAAGTCTCCTGGGGCTCCTGCAGCTTTCAGAGGAATAAAACAGGACGCCAAGTCCATCTATAATTTGAATCCCACCAGACAGCTGTACAATACGCCCCGTGTGTAAAGTTTCAGAGAAGCTGGATGAACAGCTTGTCACCGTCTCTGATGGGGAGAGCCTGCTCCTTCCTCCCGTCCACCCAGGCTCATCACCTGCCCTCAGCCCGCTCGCTGATCATCTGATCAGATAAGTAAGCAGGATAAAATGACTAAAAGAGGAGAAAACAACAACCTGCTAATAAAATAAAAGTATTTGTTCTTGGGTTACGTGAGTTTAACCAGGTCATCTTGTGAATATGTGAGCAGGACTGGCACAGAGGAGGAGCAGGAATCACAGGCTTGGAGGGGACCTAGGGGAGGAGAGGGGGCTGTGAAATTAGGTAAGAGCATAAGGGCTCCCCTCAGAGGACAAACCTCTGAGGCTAACGTAGAATATTTCTACCTCAGTGATGGAATCTTTGGGCCTGAGCATCCTGGAATGTTAGTGCACAGAGAGGGAGGAACAAATTTATTTTCTGGCCAGTAGGCACAAACTCTGATGCTGCTGCCCCCGAAGCAGGACGTTCGTGCAGTTACTGCACATCCTAACTGATGGCACATCAAGAGGAAACTTTAAATTTGGTATTAGATAGCTGATGAAGGACGAGCTATCGAATCCTCTGTATCAGCTATTACCAGCAAACCTCAGCAATTTATTGTGGTAACCAGTGAAGAAGGAAGGTTTAGCCCCTTTTGAGCGAATGTCTTTGATGTCACGAATCGGAAAGCATTTACTGTAAAGATACTCAGTACAACTGACAGTTCCTTTCCATATTAGTATTAATAGGTGCATTTTATGAAATACTGAAAGGTAGAAGAGTCCACAACTAGCTTTAGGAGCCTTGTGAGAAATGAAATACTTCAGAAGATGGGCTAGTCAAAAATGAATGTAAAGACACAAAGGTCAGATTAATAAATAGGTGAATCAGACTTGGAAGTGACACTGTATTCTGCAATTCTTTTTTAGAGTTTGGAATAGCTCTAGGTCATCTTATTTTGGTTCTTTATTTAAAATGAATTTCATTAAAAAGAATCCCAGTTATTTATTTTAAAAGAATTTCATCTCATGTGGAACAGAGTCGTTTCCTATACCTAGGCATCCTTTGGTGGCAAGGGAAATGTAGGTATTAATAAGCAATCGATTTAAATTTTAATTTTCACTGACCATATCTCGGAAGAATCCCTTCAAGTTTCTTTCTTAAAAGGGAACTCGACAAACAGATGGAACAAATTTCACAATAAGCACAATAAGCGCGTCGGGCGTTGTGGCACCTTTTACCTGACATGTCAAAACTGTAAGACATGCTAAGTGGCCGCATTGCTGCAAAGAAAAAAAAGAAGAAACAAAAAATAACAGAAAGAAAACGACTCAGCTATTAGAAAAGCAGAGGGGTAATGAAAACAAAAGATTAACTCCACTTGAGACATTTTGGATCCCGTTGCCTAAATCCAAAATGCGTCAGACGTCCTATTGCTTGGCTGCAGTAAAGCTCAAAGTCTGAGAACTACGGGAGCATAAATGGGACTTGCAAACAGAGCGATTATATTTGTATAGCTTTAGAATTAGATTCTCGGAATTCAGTAAATCACAGATCAAACCAAGAGAGAAGTATCTTAAAAACGGAATATTTTCAATTTAAATGCCACGAAAGAGGGTAAGGGGAGAGAGAAAACGGAAGAGAGGAGAGAAAGAGAGAGACAGAGCTGAAAACAAAATGAAAGTACAAAGCCACATTTCACACAAGTTTCAGTGACCTGAAATAAAGATATTTCTATTTTTTTTAAGCATAATCTCCAATGATTATAATTAAACTAATAAAGAGAGACACTGGAGCTAAGCTTGAGCAGTATTTTCCTTGAAGAGGACGGAGAAAAAGGCCAAACACAGTGTGATTTGTGCTGATGCTTGTCCTTTTTAAACACTTTAGGTGGACTTGGCCTTTAAAATGTATCCATACTATTACCCTCTTCTTTCTGAGCTTCTAATAATTTTATTCGCAGATATGGAAGTGGTCTGATGTTCTGTATTTCTGGCAAGAAGTATCTATGTTTCGAACTAAATAGTGTAATTTGAAGCAATCAAAACATTCCTCAATAGAATCCAAAATTTCAATGCACTCATCCAAACAAGTGGGCCAAGCCCAGCAACAAGAGTGTACAAGAACACCTCAAAAGTGACATCGGCTCACCTGTCGCATTTATTTGACAGGTGATAAACGTGCAGGTTGGTAGGAAAGGGTCTGCCAGCCACTCATTTCACTGCATTAAAAGATGTTCAAAAAAAAGGTTGTGCTGGGACAAATTTTGCTCATGAGAAGAAATCTAAGTGGTGAATGCAGTAGCAGGTGGTTGACTCAGAGCCAGATTTGGGAGTCAGGGCATTTTTCCTGTAGTTCATTAACTAGACAAGATCAGCCAGAGACAGGTAACCAGCTCCAGAAGCAGGATCCAAATCCCTGTCCGAACGTGGCGTAACAGCAAATACAATGCATAAGGGTGTTTATCACCTGATGCTGAGTCCTAACTGAAGGTTGATAAAACAGGGTCATGGAACAAGGTTTTCCTCCGAGCTCCGTTATCTCAACTTGCTTGAGTCAGAAATCTGTGCGCTTCACTGAAAGGACATGAACCTCAAGGCCGTGTTTGTCTCCATAGCTTACCCTGAGCATTTTATGAGGTCATTTGGAAGCTCACGCCAATTCCTCTACTCTGACCTCTCCCTTTGGGAGAACAGCTACCGAGATTAAATGACCATTTCCAAGGAAGTTTTAGATTGCGAGTGGCCATTTACAGGCTGGTTTCTGTCAGTGGCAGCTCGAGGTAGAGACCTTACCTGTACACATGTGCTGTGTAATAACAGCAACGAAAAGCTCTGTCCAGATGGTGCAAGTGTCCCACATGCTGTCTCTACTCCAATTATAATCCTTAAACCTCATTACCTTAAGTGTTGTGCCACTAAATTCCACTCAGTGGTCATCTAAACTCTATAGCAGATCTATCTGTGCTATATTGGTGGACGTCCCTAGCATTACTGCATTCCCAACTCAGCACAAACACATTGTATTCTAAGAGGAACTTAGGACATCCCAATCATTTCAGTGTGAGCAAGAACAAAAATCTGTATTTCAACATAAGAAAAAACGACCTTCGAGGCCTTTGCTCTTTTTTCTTCATCATGCCAGCAGCAAAAAAACACTTGGAAATAAAACTTGTGTGCATCTTGTTCTACATCTGCAGTAACACACCATTTAATCCCAACTGACTGAAGGGGAATTACCACAGTTCCAAACCTCAAAAACTTAATTGTTTAACAAAAAAAAAGAGAATTGGTGGAAGACAAGTATCCCTCGTTGCAGGCCTTGCCCTGAAATCAGCCCAGGCAGTCCTACCCAGTAATGTTCCGAAATTTAGCATTGTTTTTAGGAACTGTTTACTAAGTGGGTTTGATGCCATTTGTATCAGAAATTTGAAAGATCTGTTAGATCAAATCTGCTGCCCCTGAGAGGACGTTGTAAATGACAGATGGAGAACATTTAAAACATGGAAATTGAATATTTGAGAGGAAAAGTAAGAAATTGTTCCATGTTTTTACAAGCTTCCTACAAATGGAAAAATGCCCGGGTCTGTTAGAAACATTAATTGATAGAGTTGAATCCAAAACAGAGAAACAATATTCAAAACATCATGCTTTTAAAAACGTACCCAAGCATCCACCCAACTCTACTGAGCCCTTCAGAAACAACACAACAAAGCAAGGCTGTTGAAATTGTTTTTCTCCGGAGACAATGGGTTGTCAGAACTCACTTGAAGCTGGACGAGTGCCTTCAAGCACGTGTGGAAAGCACAAATATTTCGCAAAAAGCAGCGGCGGGGAGTACATACGTGGATTATTTCATGCTTTTTGGCCGTAAGATGCTACTTTTGCTCTTCAAAGATCCAGCTAGCTCAGGTTTTCTGATACAGATAAATACCGTGCTCTTAAAGAGATGGAAGTCACAATGTGAGACTGCGTTTGTCATGCTGTCGTCATCATCTGCGATTGCTGGAGAGCATAGCAGTGATATCATTTCAGAGCGGGCTGTTGAATATGCTCTGCAGGGCAAGTCTGAATTATTTGCTCACTGAAAATATACACAAACACGTGCTCCCTAACTTAGCAGACAAGCGCAGGTTTAGATTCCAAACAAAAGCAGCGGATTCAGCAGGTGAAATAAAAGCAGGTTGTCAGCTAATGATGCCAACAGCAGGAAACAGAGAGAATAAAATTAATTAAAACCAGGCATGTAAAGAGTACTTGCAGAGATGTAGGAATATTGCACTGGGGGGAGAAGCAACGCCCATTCTGTTCTGAGCAAATCTGACATCAGCTGGCGTGTGCAACAAGCAACGTAACACCATCAAATTTCTGAAATACTTATATTAAAACCCCGAAGGGAATCAAGCTGAACCATACAGCATCTTAATTTTAACTATAACTTCGCACAAATATTGTATAGCCCTAGCAAAGCCTGTGGGTTCTTTCCTTTTCTGAAGGGATGAGGATGATTTTATTTTCTGTGACAACAGCAATATTAATATTGCTGCTGCTTATGCGGGAAGTTTTGTGTGGGTGCCGCAGGTCCAAACCAGCAACGTGCTTCTTACCCAGCCTGCTGCGCCTTATCTCATCGGGGGAGACCGGACGCAGCTTCCTCTCTGCCTTGATTTCCTCCAGGATCCTTTCGTGGAGGCTGCGTGGCCGCGGTGGGGTCGGTTTCAGTTTTCTTGCCGAGGCCTCGGGATATAAAGATAAATCATATTGATGTAGAACGGAGATTCCTTGAAAGCAGGCGGCGCACGTTTTTGGAATAACGCCTGGAATGTTGTGGTATGATTTTACACGCGCTCAAGTGTAAAACTCACATAAATTGGTAAATAAGAATTGCATTTTGCCCCTGTTCATGATGATTTCCCAGAGATAACGGGCCACTGGTGACCGCGCCTATTCGTTGGTAGGTGTGAGATACTACAAACCGTTCTTTTAAAAGAACACGTTTTATAGACAAAAGACACTATTTTCGAAAGCCCACGTCGGAAAATATTTAACACATTACGTGTTGTAATAAATGCAATTATTTAATACATTTAACATATTCCCTGGACACCAACATGCTTTAAAAGGCCACGTTTTGGTCAGGAACGAAGCCCACCGGATTACGTACGGGATTTAACGGAGGTCGCGATCGGATGAAATCCAGGATTATTTCGTGGGCGCTCTTTCTTAATCGAGGTGGAATGTCACCGTTGACCTGGAAAGGAGAAAGGGAACTATTTGTATTTCCACGTTTTGCTTTCGCATTCACGCAGGTGGTGAGATAATTGAGAACTCGCGACAACCCCGACAGGGCTCCCAGTGCTCTGACCCCTGCACCAGACGTAAAACCCCACCGGTCCTGAGCAGAGCAACGATCCGCATGCAGAGCACAGGCCAAGCAAAGACGGAGATAACAGCTCTCCAGCTTGGCAGAAAGCTGCAGAATAACCACGACTGCAGCAGCTTTAATCAGCAATGCTCAGGATTTGGAACTGATTAAATCGAACGTGGAGGCTGCAGTCGTGGCTATGGGAGAATGCAGATGAAGACTGTATTGTGCTTGGAGGAGAAGCTGCCAATGTTCTTTTTAAGAAGAACTATTTGAACCCTGTCTCACTCTCAACTATTACACAGTCTCTAACACTCTATTCTCAGCCTCTGAGAAAACATGGGTGCTCTTCAAGGCCCCGGTTTTCTTATCTGCTTACCATCTAAAGGGTCTCGAGCAGGAGTCTTATGAGGGGCGGCTGAGGGACGTGGGATTGTTGAGCCTGGAGCAAAGGAGGCTCAGGGGAGACCTTCTGGCTCTCCACAACTCCCTGACAGGAGGTTGGAGCCAGGGGCTGTTGGGCTCTTCTCCCAAGGACAGGACAAGAGGAAACAGCATCAAGTTGCACCAGGGGAGATTCAGGTTGGACCTGAGGAAAAATTTCTTCCCCGAAGGGTTGTCAAGGCCTGGGCCAGGCTGCCCAGGGCAGCGGTGGAGTCACCACTCCTGATGGTATTTAATAGATGTCTAGATGTGGTGCTGAGGGACATGGTTTAGCGGTGCCCTGGCAGTGCTGAGTTAATAGTTGGGACTCAATGATCTGAAAGGTCTCTTCCAACCTAAACAACTCCATGATTCTGTGGTCTCCCAAGCACTGATGTGAAAGCAAGGCTAGAGATGGGACAATCACCAATGTTTTCACAGAATCACAGCATGGCAGGGGGTCAGAAGGGCCCTCTGGAGATCATCTGGTCCAAACCCCCTGCTCCAGCAGGGTCACCCAGAGCAGGGGGCCCAGCATCGCAGTGTCCAGGCGCTCTTGGAATCTCTCTAGAGGAGACTTCGCAACCTCTCTGGGCAGCCTGGGGCCAGTGCTCCATCACTCTCATCCATTTCCTCACAGCAATGGGTGAAAAGTATGTTCCCTTCTGTGGTTTTTTTTGTCTTTACCACGTGTCTTTGCTGCTCTGGCCATGAAAAGGTGCCCTTGTGTACAAATCCCAGCAGAAGGAGAGGGAAGCCCTGAGCAAGGTTTCATAGCTCCCCCTTCACCTGCACTTTAAAGATTCCTCAAGTGTAGAACAAAGTTTGTTCATTTGTCTAGGAAGTACACCCCTAGAAGGCCACGGGATGTCATCAGAAGCGTAGGCACTGCGTGTCCTTGCTGAAAATCATGGATTTCTGTAGAAGAGGGGCTGGGTGAGGGTTCTTTGTTTGCTTAGTTTTCTCCAGAGAGACAGACATTTCCTTCTCCAATACCTCATTTAGCCATAAGACCATATACAAGACATCACAGGAAAGAGTTGGCAATTCACTGTATGCACAGGACATAAAAGAAGGCAATGGAAGCTTTGCTATCCTTTGAAGAATTTATATATTGTAAGCAGGGAATAAATGTATAGATTTGCTTAAAAAAATCCACCAGTTGGGTTCAGCCTTCCTATAGCAGTGTCCAAGCACACTGTGAGGGATGAGAGAGCAACCTATGCCATACATCCTTCCTGTACCTTCTGGTACTACAGAGGAGCTGGGTGCCCAATTTAACATAAATTTGTATGACACTCTATTTCTTAGACCAATTTTCTGCACTTTTTTGCTCTGTTTTTATTTTACTTTTTTTTCCCCCCCCTTCTTTTTTTAAGGGTCAGTTTGCTCATCGTTCTTTGGGAGAGGTTCTATTCATACAAGCCCTGTAGCAAGAAAATAAATATAAAGACACAGCTCTGGTCTGTCTAATCACGTGCACTTTTGCTAACCAGCAGGATCTATCCCTGAGATGGAAGTGGATGCAGAGTCCCTCCTGGGGAACATTCCATTGCCTTCCTGGGGACTCTTTCTGGAGGTATCCTACCCTAGGTACGATCCAAGTTCCATTTGTTCCCCTTACCCATCTCCTTAGCTTCCTTTGAGTGAACTTTGTACAATCATAAAGGTTGGAAATGACCGTCAAGATCATCAAGTCCAACCATCTATTAAACATTATCATAACCACTAAACCATGTCCTGAAGAGCCACATCTACGCGATTTTTGAACACCTCCAGGGATGGCGACTCCACCACTTCCCCAGGCAGCCTGTTCCAAGGCCTCACCACTCTTCCAGTAAAGAAATTTTTCCTAATATCCAACCTAAGCCTCCCCTGGTGCAACTTAAGCCCATTACCAATTTCATACAGTTTAGCACAGAATACCAAGCTGCCAAACTGCAACGTGCATCTCCTTCCTAAAAATTAGAATTGAAAAGGTTGATGTGAAACAGTGATTTGACAGTTTAGGATAAGGAGAGTAGTATTTTAAATGGTGTGATTGATTTCTTCTCTTTAAAGACTGAGCAGCTTTTCCAGGCCAGCGTGCTTCATGGGATATTAATGAAACGAGAAGTCTCTCCCCCTGGTTGCTGTTCATCAGATGTCAAAGTTGATAGCTGAAGTTGAGCGTTATTACCATCAGAACAGCCACTTTGTAAACTGATAATCTCCGTTCCAGCCTCAGGGAGCAACCCTTGGCATGACAATAGGAAATAAATAATACATGGCTCCGAGCCTTTCACCTCAGGGCACTCTCCACCCTGACTTAGGCCACCAGGGCATCATTAGCATCAGGATTCCTATTTGATTGGAAAAGGCGAAACTGAAGATTTGCTTAAGTGATTTTTCCATAAGATACTTGTGGAGCTGGTGGCAAAACGAGGGGACGTTTCGCAGCCAAGAGCGAGAGCACCAGTGGCAGAACCTACTTCTCATACTCAATACCCCAACAAGATCCCGATATGAAGAACACTGGAAGGAAGCTTTTATCCTCTGTCCACACTAGATCTATTTCTTTACTCAAATTAACTCTGTAATGAGCAATTCTGCATGCATCTTTTACTTTTAATTAAAATTCATGGCTCTTGATTAAAGTCTACATCAGAGCTACACTGCACGGATGCAGCCACGGTATGTGCAGGGGAAAAAAAGCCACCAACAAAATTATCCTTTCTATTTTTCACATACTGGAATGGCCCTAAATGCAAATTAGTATTTAAATAAATACCTCAGAACACTTTAAAACTATCAAAAGTCTTCATGGGTGTAAAATGACTTTTGTACAGCACTATGCATTAAAGCCAGCAGTGTGGGGAAAGCGTAACCAACAATTACGAAAATTAACCAGGAATTTAGAGATCTAAACGGCGAAAGCGCAGAAAAATTACCATGTAATCATCTACTAACTCACAACCTGGTACCATCCCCTTTTAATATATAAATATGGATTTGCAGTTAAAAAAAGTACTGCAAATGGTCCTTAGCAACCTTTGGCTGAAGCCCTAGCTTTAAAAATGGGGATCCCAAAGAAGAAATCCATTACACTTGACTTTCCCCCAAACTACCTCACACTCACTTTGACATTCAATTATCTCAGCCATTTATTTGCCTCACTATAAAAGGTGACAGCGTTAAGCAGGAGAGTGCTCTGGCTCCCCTAAAGCGTGGTTAGGAACTGCTCTACCTAACCTAGGATGACTCCTAAAGTTCTGCAGAAGCACGTGACGAAGGCAGAAAATGAAAAAGGACAATTCTCTGCTTAAAGCAGTTGAATGTCCCTCAGTGAAACTAAGTCAGCCCCGTGCCCAAGAGAACGACAGACCCTACAGTGCCCAGCTGGACAAACTGGTCAAAGTATTCTCCTCACATTCTCTGGGTCTAGTTTGAAGCATCTGAAATCTTGCATATGAAAATAGTGTCCATGTGCAGCTGGTGTTGCAACTCATGAGAGTACTGCAAGATGCTAAATACTGTAAATAAANGCAGGGGACCAGAGACACCAAATCGCCCTCATGCACCAACAATCAGAATTTTGCGAAACATCTGTATTGACTGATAGAAAGAAACAATCCATCTTTCTGAGGCTGCCTTAATATTCAGATTTAGGATTCTTGTCCTTTTCTCCTCTTCTCAAGAACCACGATAGTTTTCTCTGACAGGAATGCGTATTACATACATATAATGAGCTTTGATCCATGACGGTCAGCTAGAAGACGCTGTGTTTATTCCATCTAACTGAACTTGTAACTCTACAGGAATCCTTCAGGCTCCACACATTTCACGTCAAGCCGCACTCTTTTTATTGTGCATGCTTTGCATATTCCTCAAGCAGACCCCGCAGCAGAATCCACATTACTGAATTTAAGATTTCTAATAAGAAAGAAGTTATTTTTCCTACCCCATGTCGTTAGCAGTTGTCAGACTAAGCCCGCAACTGCATCGCAGGCGGCACTACAGGTACTGTACCTGCAGCTGATTGTACTCCCAGTTCATGTTTACGCGCAGAGGTCACTTTGGACAATCTGTCTCGTAGACAAGATAGCAGGACAAAAATAGCTGCTTGCGGGGATTTCGCATCCAGGGAGAGTCTGGATGAGCAGAGGAGCAGCTGTGCCTCAAAGACTTCCCAACATAATGAAGAAAATCTCTTCTGAAGAGGCTGGAGCTTGCTCAGCAGAAGATGAATTAAAGGCGAGTCTGACAAAAGCAAAATGAGATGACCCAGGGGTTCTCATTCAAACAAAACCACTCCCCTGATTGCGTGCAGTAAAATCGAGGTCCTGAGGGGACCGTTCCTCTTTGCAGAGGGTGGTAGGAACACTCATCACAGTTCTCTGAATTGTTACTAGAAAGACAGATAATATCATTCCCTGAGTATGTACTCTACCCTATTGATCTCATATTGAAGTGACAGCTGCTGCAGAAAACAAATGCAATCTGATAGTCTAAATCCCGATCTTGATTGGGAAAGTACTTTCAGCTCATCCACAAAAGGCATTTATATTTGTAACAGAACTCATTTATTTGCTCCCTATGTAGTTGTTCCAATTTTTCCCCTCCTTTATTCCTTTTTTGAATGATCTCTGACAGAACAAGCTACACGCTTTCCGTCTCTCTCGTCTCTCCCCCACCCCCACCTCTGAACTTTCCTGGGGGAATCGTGGCTTTCTCACTAAACAAAGGCTGTGTGAGGTTTTGTCAGGAGAGCAAATACATTTGAGCACTGAATATTCTAAGACAATGCTTCCACTGTAACTAATAATAAGGAAAGATAAGTGCACGGTACGAATATTGGCATTGACCTCTGACAATAGATGCCTCTGACAAATGGGTTTTAAAAGTCCCACTAGGGATAAGAAGCCCTTTAGATCAGTTGCTAGCTTATCAGGAAGAGCATCTTAATGTTGAGCACAATACAAACCAAAAGTAAAGAAAGACCAAGGAGACACCAGTAAATATCAAATCGGTTCTGATAAAAAAAGTGCCTCAAGTCAATCTTACGAGTATCAAGGAGGAAGAGACCCACCAACACCCTCCAGTTTGCTTTGGTATATTGCCTGGACTTGAAAGCAGCAGTAGGATATGCTGAAAACAATTAAGCTCAAGTTCTACAAAATTTAAGATGCAAAGTTTTTTACAGAGAGCGTTCCTTGAAAATTTGTAACGAATTATGGTGTCATAAGCTTCCAAACACTGGAATAAAGGTACTAAATAACACGTTTTCTGCCACTGCAGGTTTACCTTTCCCGTCACAGTATCACTCGTGCAACAACACAGTGGCACTTCACATTCTGGAATTCCAAAAATTATGTTGTAACTCAAGATAAATGTTCTCCCCCACAATTAAAGCCCAAAGCAATCTCTCAGTGGAAAGTGTGACAGGACTTCTGATGTGTCTTTTAAGGTTATCATAAAACCGACACAAGTTCAAGCATATGACATGTCTTTCAGAATTTGAAATGCTTGTGATATGGGAAACAAAGCACACAACATTGGTTGTTTCACGTTTTTCCCCTCAATGTGCCATGTAAATTTAAGACGCCTTATAAAAACCATGAGCATTACTACCTACATGAAATCATAATTTCAAGGTTCTCGGGGGAAAAAGAAGAGAAGAAAAGAAGAAGATAAAAAAGGAAAAGACCACTTCAGATTTGCCAAATTCTAGTGATTCCCTTGACTTACCATGACCTTCCTTAAGGTATAGCGTTTGGATCGAATATCATCCATCAGCATTTCATAGGGTGTGAGCTGATATTCTATTGGGAGCGGGTTGTACTGACGCTCTTGAACCTTCTTAAGTTTAACACCGTTCCGTAAATCCCGCATCACCTGTACCCAAAAACGAGCCTGAAAACAAAAGAGAGAAATTTTATTTGATACCTTACCCTTGAATATCACATCGGATTACACCAAAGTTCTTCATTCCCCTTCCAGGGCACCACCATCATATATGTACAGCTGTACTATTCTATTTTTAGCACAACAACCAAACCCCCATTTTATTTTATATAAGCCTATTTTTAATCCTCTTGAACAGGGAAAAAACTTCCTTGCAACTCTGCAGAGACTGCAGAGTCTCACCTAAAGCGATGTTCATCTCTAAGATAACACAGAAAAAGGATTTGAAATTCTCATACCTTACATCTATAATTCCATTTCACGCATACTGGAAGCACATCAGGAAAGCTTCTACTTACAGCTAATATGATGGAGATTAAAACACTGATTGAATAAGAAAATTTTGTCCCTTACGCCCAGAACTTTCTTGCAAAATATCCCAGCAGTTGCTCTTCAATTAGAAATTTTGGAATGGACTTCAAATCCTAAGGTCTAGAAATACCCTCTCGGTACTCAACTTGCTTTTGAGACCAACATCTCCCTCCATGTCCTGGGCAGCGAGAATGGCTGGAGAGGAGAAGGAACATCCTTGGCAGATATCCTTGTATCCTTGGTAGATACAAGATCGGGAGACTGGAATCAAGTACTTTCAAGAACCTCGTAATATTCCTTTGTGAACTCACAAGAATAGTACCTAGAAAATAAAACAAGCTACCTTCTGCTAAGAGTTTCCCTGTGACATTTTTCTTTCAGCGCTGGAGAAGCTCAGCTGGTGGCTCTGCCTGCTGCCTGGCAGCTGCCCCTTTGAAGGGCACTCAGCAGGACACCCCTCTAAATGTCCAGTCTTTTCAAATTTGCAAAAGCTTCCTCATTAAAACAGTCTAAGGAAAATGCATAATGCTCAGATACTTGTCTTGTTTCATCTATCTGCTAAGGAAGGTTGAGGCTCCACTTGCTTCTAACCTGTCATGAGTTACTGTTAATTCATATGCCAAAAAAACACAGACAGCAATTTTAACATACAATAAACAACTACAGGTAAGGCTTACAAAGAAATATAAGCTGCTAGTAACGCTGCTGAATCACTATTTGATTGTTGTCTTACCCAGTCAGCGTTTTTTAACTCATCAAGATCCGTGCTGGATTCATCACCTCCTTCTTTGTCCATTTCTTGAATCTTCTTCAGATTCTGCCAAAGAAAAGAAAAGGAGTCAATAAACGAATGGTGGCATTACCCTCGAGTAAAACTGAAGCTTCGTTTTTGACATCTCTTTGATTATGGGTATTCTTCTGAATGTCTTAATACTGGAAAAGTAACTCAATATACTATTTGAATATATTTCTCTTAATAGAAAAGTGGGCTGTAAATGGTGGGAAAAAATAATCCCGAGCTTTTGAGTATGAAAGCATTTCAGTCAATAGCGTGCCAGAGGAAAAACTATAGGTAGAAATTCTAATATTCCTAAAATTGGTCTATGCGCAGAAAATAAAACCAACCACTTCGCAGGTGTGTTAAACTACAGCACAGAAAATGTTGTTGACTTGGTAAGGATCCCATTCATACCAAAAATTCCTATTATTTGTTGAATTCAGAACAGCTCATTTTTGTAGAAGGAGAAATTCCAAGAATATCAATTGTGAGGAAAAATAAACTAGGAGAAAGCCCTTAAACTGACTAGTGACACTCGCATATGTATTGAAATTGAGTAACATGGTTAGAGATTCTGAAATCTGAATAATAAAATCACGTAAGGAAGAGAAGCAGATTTTTTCAAGGCAAAACCTGCTAATTTATGAAGAAGATCAGATCATACAAATATGGAAAAGACTGTCTGCAAAGGGGCAGAAAAAAGATTTCATTCTAACAAGAATATGAAAAAGGATTACAAGTTACAGCAGACCAAAGAACGGGCAAGCCTGCACACAGACAAATGGAAGCAGAAGATTTAAAAGGCTGTGGCTTCACAGAAATGATCTTCTACACACAAACCACATATTCAAAATGCTATTTTTTTTTGTTTACTTCTGTATTGAAACGTTCTGGGATGAGCAGTACGAACACATTCTCAGTACTCCATTCCACTTTTACGGAGAGTTTTGCAGGAAATCCTTAACAACATTTCATTTTATCTAAGTACTCACTAATGAATTCAAAATGGGTAGTTAAATCCTCTGCTAACTACTTGTTTACGTTATGAGACTAAAGCAACAGGTCTGACAGATGAACTGATGTATCGAGAATATTTTTTTTCCACTTTCAAGCATTCAAGCTTTTCCTTTAATGCCACTGGATGATCAGCCTCAATTCAGCTTTTGAGCTCCCCAGAAAATTTAAAAATAAACATATGTAAACATTGGGTTTTTTTTTCCTGGAAGTAATTTCAAGCAGTTCAGTGGAGAAAAATGGAAGCACTGGAAGAGCGAGTGCTTAACTTGCCCCTTTAAGAGAGTGCAAGGATCTGCCAAACTGGTCACGGAGACAGCACCCACGAGTCAGCCACCAGAGATGTTTGGAAGGAGAGCAGATGGGTTATTTATTGTCTTATTTAAGTGACACGCTTGCTTTCGTATCAAAGAAGAAATACTACCACTGCCCTACAGAAAGAAAACACATAATTTACAGGAAAGCTCTAAAAAAAACCCCCCATAAACCACTTTCCATATCATGAGACAAGGCGGGGGATGTTCTGGCCCTGGCTTGCAGGATCACCACAGGATACTCAACTGGGAAAGAATGCCTTTATGGAAAGTTGTGCTGGTGCTGTCGCTGCGGTCAGCACTCAGCCTGACATTTATGGGATAGCACCCTTTTCCAAGGGAAGAAAACAGAAAAATGGAAAGAATGAGTAACAGAAGGCTTCGCTCATGTGTATTTTGCTGCCCAGGGTTCCTTCTGTATCAAACAGTTGCAGTAATCATTTCAAACGGCTTATCTGTGAACTATAAATTACTCCCTTTCTTGCAAACTGCTAACATTTATTGATAAAATATGAAACATAAAATAATTCTGAGACTTTCTTCTTCGTAATCAAAAAGCTAACTTGAGTAAATGAGCTCACGGCTGTCAGATTGGCCCCTCCTTTCCATACTGGAAGTTATGCATCAATATTAAAAAAATTAACATTTTCCAGCTGCTTAACCTTTACTTCAATTGCTCAACAAGATTTCCAGCAATTACCCAGCTCAGCAACCACGGTCCCTACCATACGTTTAACTGGGCTGGTTTATGCCCAAAGGCTCCTGCTTTTGACTGACATAAATATTCCACGAAGCTAAAAAGATTACAACCTGTTTTTTCTCAACAGCAGAAAATAATAAGGGGAGAAAAAACCCCACCCCACCCTGCATAGCTGTAAGATCTTCCAAAAAAAGCAACTATCTAATTAGTTTCTCTGGAACATGGCTAGAGGGGGAGTTTCCACCCCTGAAAGAGCAGGTGGAAGCGATGCTGATTACACTGGAGAGCTGCAAGAGCAAAACCTGCCAGCTGAGAGAGAGAAGTCTCTCAAAGTGCAGGTTTATTGAAGCAAAATGAGCTGGTACAAGCACAAGCTACTGCCAAAGGTGGGCTCCTGCTCCTCCTCGTCCTAGCCAAGTCCGCCTGCTTCCTTCATATTGGTACAGACCCACATTTTATTGGGATAGTCTGTTCCCCTCTCCAGCACCCAGCTCAGAACCCTAAAGGCAGCTCATCCCAGCTCACTCTAGAAGGGAATTTCCATCATTATAGAAGCTAGAAAGCTTTGGAGGACAGCAAATGTTCTATCCTCGCAGTCAGTATCTGGAAAGCGGCTTTATATCTTCCCCACCTGTCAGGTGCTGCTTGGGAAGGAATAAATTCACCGTGACAAACTACTATGTTGAAATTCCTAGACTAAATGAAATATTATCACTTCCCTCCAGCACGCCCAGCCAGCATCAGTGGGTTTCGCATGTGTTTCAGTCATAAATTAGGGAAACCACCACATTTACAAGACAAGAGACCATCGGTCGGGACTTAACCGTGATCGAAAAATCTGTGAGCAACCTCAGCGACTGTAGCCATTGGTACTTACCCTTGGGACAAGGGCTTAAGAAAAGCTATTAGAGTACAATAAATAAATGGCCTCAATGGGTTTCCATTTTAGGAAGCAGAAACATCTTAAAAGGGTTTTCCCAACAGTTCCAGACCATACCACAGACCTGATTCACCTCGTACAGCCGGGGCGTTCATTCAGGAAAGAAGGGCTGGATGTGGAGCGAGCGAGTGTTTCATCAGCTTTGGCTTTTTTTAAACCACCACGGCATGTGGCCCTCTCAAATAAAATCACCAACCCGAATGATGTGACAAAAGCTGGTAATAAAAATACCGAACGTCATCAAACGTCTTGCTGCGCTATTAAAAGCAGGCGGTGGATCTGCGGCGGCCGCGCGTCCCATATTCGAGCCGCGCTCTCCCGGGCTCGCTGACAGATGGGAGTTTATATAAGACACTTGTCAGCAGAGTGTCAAAGGCTCGCTCCCACAAAATGCTCTCTAAACCGCAACGTTTTAACGAAGACGGTGTTCTCGGGGATCTGGACTTGGTCTCTCGCCAACTGCAGAACAGGGTTTACTGCAGTTCCCGGTTTATATTCTTGACGAGGAATCATTTGGTCTCCGATGGAAGTTATTTTTACGCTGCTCTCTGCGAAACTAATAAAATATTCTTGCACCTCTAGGCTCGGTTTAAAAATATCTAACCTGCACATAGGGGGAAAACTGCTTTTATATATTCAGCTATCCAACTTTAAATTCCGAGGGCTTGGCCAGCAGCATTACTCTACTTCCTTGAAAAGACCCAAACTCCATTTAATTCAAACGTGGGAATAGGATCAGTTAAATCAGTCCTTGAAAAACGTGAGCAGCTATCAGAGAAAGTTCTCTTTAACATCTTTAACACACCGAAAAACCCCCCACCAAATCACGCCAGCAGTCTTTTCCCTTACTAAAGTTCCTAAATTGAGGGATCAACCAAATCACGATGGGGCTGCACGCCCGACAGCAGCACAGTTGCAAAAGCAGAGTCACTGGAAGCCTGGAAGAGCAGGTAAAAGTGAATTTAGGAGCAGAGAAGTTTGTGCATCAATTTATTTCCCAGCTCTGCTTTCTGCAAATCCAAGCAGCCGGGTATTTAACAGCTTTGGCAGTCATGAGACTGTTAAGAGTAACTTGGCCAGTGCCCGTATTTCCAAAATAAGTTAGCCATTAACACTGCTTAGGTACCTATTAACTACCTCTATCCTCATATTTTGTACAAATAATACCCCAGTTAGATGGAAAGTAACCCCTGAGTTTTTTAATGAACTGATTTCCAATCCAGTCTTTGAAATGGCACGAAACCAGGAAAAAAAAGGAAGGAACAATTTCATTTCTACTTATGGATTTAATTAGAATTTATGTTTCCATGCACCCCAGGTTGAAATATAAGCAGGCAGACTGAAAGAAGGATGTTTTTCCCTCAGAAAGGACCGAAATGAAAGGCGACATGATTGAAAAGAACAGTACGAAGATGACAGATTGGGAGCTTTATCTGTGTGCTACCAAAAACTTAATTACAAGGCGCACCGTGGATAATGAAATTATGGGTAAGTTTTTGATGAACATGGACTTCCCCTGCCATCAAAGACACAGGCAATTACAAAAATATACGAAGCCTTAATTACTTTGGAGGGAATATTAATCTTGATGCTTTAGGGTGTACCTCAATCTCTAAAAGTTTTTGAGATAGGACTCAAACTTGCTGGCGAGAGATTATGACACATCTGCCTACTGGACATTTCTTGCATCTTCTGCCACAGAGAGAAAGTGAGAAAGTGTTTCCTGATGTTTAGAGGGAACCTCCTCTGGTTTAGGTTGTGCCCATTGCCCCTGGTGCTGTCACTGGGCACTACTGGAAAGAACCTGGTGCTGTTCTCTCTGTACTCTCCCTTCAAGTGTTTATAGATTTGAGTGGCTGGAGAGCGGCCCCGCAGAGAGGGNGTTTAGCTGAGTGGTGGTGGTAGGTCATAGGCTAGACTTGATGATCTAAGAGGTCTTTTCCAGCCTTAATTATTCTATGATTCTATGACGAGATCCCCCTGAACCTTCTCTTCTCCAGGCTAAACAGTCCTATCTCTCTCCTCAGCCTTTCCTCACTGGAGGGATGCCCCAGTCATTTCATCATCCTTGTAGCACCTTCACTGGACTCCATCCAGGATGTCCGTGTCTCTCTTGCACTGGGGAGCCCAGCACTGGATGCAGCACTCGAGATGTGGAGCGGAAGGATCACTTCCCTTGACTTGATCCAGGTGATCCTGCTCCGGCAATGGGGGTATTGGACTAGATGATCTTTCGAGGTCCCTTCCAATCCCTAACATTCTGTGACTCTGTGAGGGCAATATTTCTCCCAATGCAGCCCAGGACATTTATCTGGGACAAGGGCACATTGCTGGCTCACTCAGCCATTACGTGCACGTGGAGCATTAACTCCAGTACAAGGCAAGACCAGGCAGCGATGAGGAGCTGAAGGAGGACTAGGGCAGATACCCCCTCAATAAAGCAGGTTCACAACAGGGGCGTCAGACCAGGTGGATCCCCAGTCCCATTCCGAGCAGTAATTTCTGCATTCCTACGCTTGCACAGTCTCGCCCTGTCTCTCCCAGTCACACTTGATGCCACTTCTGAGCGATCTGCGTGACCTTTTCAGATACTTCACAGCAGGAACATTTGCTTTATCTCATGGACATCACTGATTAGTGCCTACCTGTCTGTGGCCAGGTGCCAACAAAGGTGATCTCAATGACTTTTGCCTGATCCCGGAAAAGATGAACCTTTTCTTTTACATGAGGTCCATTTTTAGCAGATATTCAAAGTATCATCCCCCTCACCACACACACGCATTTCCTCCAACTTGTTGATCATTTTTGCCCCCACACAATCAAATATAAGGACGAGATCTTTTTTTGTGTGGAATTTTCCCCCTGCAGTTTTAAAAGCTCACTGCTGGAGATGAGAACCAAGCTGCACTCCATGGCTGTCATCAGCTGTAAATGCTGAAACAGCAGGATGCAGCGTTAGGAGGTCTTGGCCCATCAAAAGACCACTTCAGGGATGGCAGCAGATGGTACCCAGGGTGGATCCGCAGCAAGGGCACCTTTCACAGAGCCTGAGCAGTGCACAAACACTGCTGGCAAGCTGAAAAAACACCTCAGTAAACTCACTAGAAAAGCTTCGCCTTGAAAAAAAGACGCCAAGTGAGACCAGTTAACTGAATTTCAGCCCTACCTTTGAAGTTGCTGCTGCTGTTCCACAGAAATACGGATTTTTACTACAGTTCTTCTATTTATTTATTTACTTACTTACTGTTTCAATAGTAATATCACACCTTTCTCAACTCTGGCTTGAGTTGTGCATGCACTACACGAAACTCTTTAAGTCCCATCTCCCTGCCTGCAAGCCAGCTCTACTGCTGACCTTCCACACACAGGGAAATCAGACTGGAAATAAAAGCCACGCGGCATCAAGTGCGTGACAAATCGGCTAAAACACTTCATTTGGCATCGATTGAGATGACCTGAGCGGCTCACTCATTGCTCCATCATTTCTGATTAATGCACTCGCCCAAACGCCGGCCAGCAAAACCCTTTTCCGACGCTACGCTCCAGTGGTTATACGACAGTGCTGTTCACATGACAGACTGGAGAGCACATGACTACTCAGCATATATATTAGCAACAAAAGCTATTACAACCCTATCCCTCCTGATTCAGCCCTCGTGAAATCTCGTCTACAACTTACAAAATCCTCACCGGTTTTTCTGGTGCCAAATTGAAAACACCATCACAGCAACATTCAATATTTTTTCTGCCTCTTGCACGGCTTATTTCCCTTCTAAACCTGTTCTGCAGCATAAGAAAGGTCAGATTTGGTCCACTCCTAGCCAGTGAATTTCTGCAGATAGAAATTCTCCCTCTTCCACTACAACGAAGTTGAGTGTTAAGCACATACTGAGCAGAAACGATGAACTTCATATACCTGAGAAACAGATACCCAGCTACCATCCAGTGGCCCTAGAAGGAATCCAAGGAATTTCCAAGTTATTTTTATTCATATGAAAGTTATTTTACGTAATTTTAGAGGATTTTTCTCCCTTTTTACCATTTCTCATTTCGTTTTGATCTCACATCCACAACATGGTCCAAGGGACTTTAAAGGAAGATCTCCAAATAAAGCTGTCAGATTTTGAATTAAATAGTTTAAACTCCCTGGAATCTTTAGTATTACATCTTTAATATTACACAGCATAAGTTGCTGGTTTTTAAATTGGAGCTGATGTATCTAACTTGAGGGGTTTTGCACAGTTATCTGCCAATGCAATCACAAATTCATGACAACAAAATGTCCTTACTGAAGGATGAAGTGTTTCTCTCCTTTATCCCAAATACTCATATATAAATAACAAAGGGAAAAGGAATTGGAAGTTATTGACTCGAATTGTATTTAATCGTATTCCTCATGAATTAAGAGTCTTCTACGTATTTGCAAGAGAGAAGAGCATACAAACACCACCACGGCTTATACCGGCACAAACCTAGCATGATCATATGATCTCTGCTTGCCTCAAGTATAAACTGTAGAGGTCATTTTAAAACGGTGTAACAAGATTTACAGCATTCCACCTCGTATTTTCTTCGTATCTTCTTTTTTTCCTTTGTATGCTACGTTATTTTCAAAACCAAATACATTCCAAATCTATAGTTGGATAAAAGCTATAAGCAAGGATCATGTGCATCATAAAACTAAAGATTCCAGAAGCTGCTTGTAAGATAATTTTTTGGGGTCATTTCTTTGTATGCCTACTGGAGACTGACACAGAATGAAATGAAATTGAAAGACCAAAATTCTGGCCTTGGTTAGGTGCAGCAATAAAAGTCTTACTGATTTCAGGAGGGCCAAAATTCCACCCACGAGGATTACTTCCTTTGACCTAAATGTGCTTTGAATCAATCCCTAATAGCCTTTGAGAGGCAAATGGTTTCTTTCATTTGGGATTAACTCGTAGTGCGCTCTACGGTGTGATGAGATGTTGTCGGGCTTTTACATCCAATTACAAGATGATTAAATCATTTGCAAAATCAAAAGGCTCCTCCATTTTTAAAAGATTTTTTTAAGAAAAATTACCATTACAATTTTATTTTCAGTGTTTCTCAATGGTTACAAACCACACTGACAACAGAGATGCCTTATGACTGCTTGTTGTAGCCAAAATTTTAGGAACTACTGGAAACATAATTCTGATCTGGGCAGAAAGAACTCCAAAGGGTCTTATCTTTGAGCCTCGGCAAGGACTTTGTGATAGGTGTTAGCTGAGGTGTTTCTAGCACAGGTCCCTCAATTACTTTATCCAGTGGTCAGAACAGTACAGAGCAGTCAAAAAGCAAGATGAGAAACCAGTGACGTCAAGGTTCTGGAGACAGATTTAGCCGAGAGACTCTGTATCCTCTCTTCTCTCTGTACCAGGGGCATTGCACGCAGATGAACCATAAGACGGGCACTTCAGAAATCAAGTGGCTTTCAGCCATGCTGACGCTGTCAAAGTTATCCCTGGATGATACTGCTCCCCTGTAAAAAGTGCTTTCAGTTTGAGTAGGACTGGAGAAGAAGTGGAGGTGAAACTTGACATCTCTGAAGGATTCTCCCCCTTGGACGGACACATCTCCACCAAGAAGGAAAGACACCACCAGTCCCTTATGCCTCTGACTGGTTTGATGAGGATAAAAGTTCTCTTGTGCTGCTCTGCAGCTCATCTGACTCTTTAATGAGCTGATTCAGCTCATTAACCTGACAAGGAATGACTCCTTTGTTGTTGTTGTTTGATATTTGCTGTGTTTGTTTCCTAGAAGCAGAGAGCATGTGTGTGGGGGTGGAACAGCGCTGCCTCTTTCAGTAGCACAATTTTCAGATCAGCCTGTAAAATCTCACCCTGCTTTTCACAGATACTGTAGATCCTGACTTACAAAAGGAAATGAAAATCCTTCAGGGATTTATTAAAAAGAATTATGGAAGTGTTGTTACTTGACAAGCTGGCTCTAGTGAAGAAACCATCTTTAAGAAGGTTTGCCTTCTTGCCCTTTTCCTCAGCCACCAATGCAACCAACATTTGCACTGGGTTACTACAATTTGTTTCTGGAGTCATTCTGCAGCCCAGACCACTGCAACTTACAGGCAGGAAGTTTTCTTTCTTTAAATTGGCTCTGCTGTGAAGCTGGTGTCACACACAAACTAGCCCACCACAGATCAAAGGTAAGGGAAGCAGCTGACTGGGCACAAAATCTAAGCAAGATGAATCTCAGATGACTCGCAGCCGAAGACAGGGCATGAGGAGCTGAGGAACAAAAGGCAAAGCTCTAACGCTTCACAACACCCTTCACACACAGAATCACTATTGTTGGAAAAGACCTTTAAGATCATCAAGTCCAACCCTTATCTAACTCTACCAAGGCCACTGCTACACCATATCCTTGAGCGCCATATCTACACGGCTTTTAAATACATGCAGGGATGGCGATTCAACTATCTCCCTGGGCAGCCTGTTCCAGTCTCTGATAACCCTTTCAGTATATGTTTTTCTTTATGTCCAACCTAAACCTCCTCTGGCTTAACTTGAGGCCATTTCCTCTTGTTTTATCAGTTGTGACTTGTGAGAAGAGACCAACACCCACCTCCCTTTCAGGGAGCTGTAGAGAGTGAGAAGGTCTCCCCTAAGCCTCCTTTCCTTCAGACTGAACAACTTCATGTCCCTCAGCTGTTCCTCATAAGACTTATTCTCAAGACCCTTCACCAGCTTCATTGTCCTTCTCTAGACCAAGAGAAACACCAGAAAAAAATTGACTCAAATACGTCACCTGCACGCACGCAGGAATAGATGCACATAGGCAATGTGCAACTCTCCAAGAAAAAGCTTCCCTTTTACTACCAAATAGACTAGCTGAAATTAATAACAATTTCTATGAGACGTCTATAAATAGTTACAGGCCACACGGAAAAAACCTCTCAGCTCTCGAACGGCTCTCGCTGAATGCTGAAGATTATTTCCTCAAGCATCTGACATTGGCTACTGGCTGGGTACAGCAGTGATTTTGTAAGCCTAATTCACCCAGTAATGAGCTCAGAAGCCGAAAAACTTCTCAGACTGCTTACCTCTTTTGCACTTTTAATTTTGGCCAGGAAAGTGTAGAGCTCCATTGTTTCAGCGAACAGAGCCCGACACACTGCTTGGTAGTGGTTCGGCGCCTCCGACGGGGTTGGCAGGTGGGCAGCACACAGCTGGAGAGAAAAACAAACAGCAATATCACAACGATGCCCAGGTGCTTTCCTGAATGCTACAGAGCATGAGAGAACATGAAAGGGAATGCAACGGAATATTTAGGGCACAAAAATCCATGAGATATTTAAGTTCAGGCAGAAATTGGGGTGTATTTTCTAAAGCTTCTGCTACCATTTATTTTACGAGACGAGCTCTGGAAGGATGGTAAGGGGACTGGTTGACTATGTACTGGAAAACTCTGGAATCCAAGACATTGCCTTTTGATTTGAAAAGAACAGAACAAAAAAACACACAACGAAAGATGACAGTTGTGACGGGAAAAAGCAATCTTGACATTTCAAATTTGGGGAAAACACGCTTAATTCAAACCAGCTTCATCACTAAGTGTTGTTTAGCTTCACTGAATCATAGAATCACTAAGGTGGGAAAAGATCTCCAAGATCACCAAGTCCAACCTTCAACCCGACACCTCCATGGTCATAGAGACCATGTCTCCAGAACCCCATCTACACATCTTCTGAACACCTCTAGGGATGGTGACTCCACCACCTCCCTGGGCAGCCTGCCCTGTGCTTCACCACTCTTTCAGTAAAGAATTTTTTCTTAATATAAATGTTATGAATACAAATATTCCAATGAATGGGGAAGAAAACTGCATCCCTACCAATTTATGAAAGGATGGAAAGTGAAATAAGAAGAAAAGCAAAGCGTCATCATCAAGATGAAGCTCTGGATTGATTTATTTCAAGCAGTACAAAGATTTTAAAAATCAGCAAGAGCCCGGGAAGCACAGGTTTATTGCTTCACCTCAGACATCCAGGAACATTTCCAGACACAGACAGAGCTGATGTAAAAGAACACTGATAGATGTTCTTATGCACGTTCAACCTGCACAACTTGGAACGCCTACTCAAACCACTAATAACCATTCACGACTACAGTTAAGCAGACAGTCCAACGTGGCTTTCGGAGCAAAATATGCAGCTCTCGTTTCTGACAGGAGAAGTTTCACTGAAATCAGCCTTTATTAATTCAGAGGACCTGAATGGTATGGGCAACATCCAGCTTTGTGGCCATGAACATCCAGCTTCTATTATTGTAGAATAGCTCAACGTGGACGCGAATAACTGTAATTATCTTTTCCCCTCAGTGAAACCCATCACCTCTAAGTATTCCTCATGGAAATCTTGGCTGAAAACAGACAGAACAAAATAACATCTATAGTTTGTTCCCTAAACAGTTTTAAATTAAAAAACCCCAAAGGTGAAACTAGAGCACCCAAATCACATATCATAGAATCACAGAATCATTAAGGTTGGAAAAGACCTCTAAGATCAAGTCCAACCTTCAACCCAACATCTCCACGACCACTAGATCACGTCTCTCAGCACCATATCTACGTGTTTTTTTAACATCTCCAGGGAGGGCGACTCCATCCCCCCCTGGGGTAGCCTGTTCCAAGGCCTCACCACTCTTCCAGTAAAGAAATTTTTCCTAATATCCAACCTAAACCTTCCCTGGTGCAACTTGAGGCCACTTCCATACTGGTGTCTGCATTAAAATAGAACACAATCTTAAAGAAGGACTTAAAATTTGTCTTGTTACTATGGTTTTATAGTAGCTCTTTATTATGCATCTGTAGCTGTATTTAAAGCTATAGAGTTAAAACTAAGGACAAGCCAAAACCTGAGGCAGTAGGTAGCTAAGTTCAAATCTCCAGAACTAAAGCTTGAGACAAAAACCTTTTTTAGGAGACGAGCCCTTAATTAGCCTAGTGGTGTATTTGCCTAAATCTCTCCTGCTATTAAAGTGAACACTGTGGTTACAAGGGGGACAATAAATATATAGCTCAGGTTGCTTTTTGATATAGCTTTGAGTTTGATTGAGATCCATACTGCCACTACAAGGTGTGGTCCTGTGGCCTCCAGCTGTCCACGTCCACCGATGCCCTTAACGCTGGCTCCAGAGTTCGTGCCCTGGCTCCGAGAGGGTTACTGACCCAGACAAATATTATCAACATAGAGGGAAGCGGAGCAGGAGACAATTACTCTTCACAGCACGGACACACACGCAGCAGCGCAGGCAAAAAGGATCCAGAGCAACACGTTGCTGCAGTGGGGAAAGGGAGGAAGGGCTGGACAACTGATTTTTGGTTGCCAGATATAGATTGGCTCAATCTCACTTATAAGTTGCTTTCTAAGACCACGGGTCCCCTTTTAAACTTTTATTTTTCTCCAATTAGTTTAACAATACGGAGTTCAGTGGTCAGATCTGGTCAACTTCTTAGATAATTTTTTACAAGCCCAATTTGGACTGCTGCAATATCAATTCTGATTATTGTAGCCATGTATGTACTTCCTTGTAATCATAAAAAAGAATATATATACAGCAAGTTTATATATTTGTGTATGTGTATATATTTTCCTTCCTTCCTATATACCTTCCTTCTTTCTTTCCTATATACCTTTCTTCCTATATACTTCCCTTCCTTTCTGTATACCTTCCTTCCTTCCTACATACCTTCCTTCCTAGGTACTTCTTACATACTTTCCTATTTCTTCCTATCCTTCCTTCCTTCCTATATACTTTCAAATTTTATATGGCTTTACGACGACGGCCAGAAGTTTCTTATATTCTTCAATTTCATTTCTGGATAAGGGAATGGTTGACAGAAAAAAAAAAAAACCCTACCTTTTTTTTCTCCTTTCTTTTTTCTCCCTTTCTCCTTCTCCCTCCCCTCCTTTTTTAAAAAAAATATTTTTTCTTTTCTTTTTTTTTTTTTACTTTATAACAAATCATACCATCCTCTTTGCAAGTAAAGGGAGAAAAACCAAAACAGATGCCCCTCTAACGTGTGCTACAGTGATAACACATATCACAATGACAGAAGCTATTAAATATTTCCCTTGACTTGACAAAAAAGAACAAATTCTGAGTATGGTTAATTTGTATTCCTGTCTCTCAATAACTAATCGTGTCCTCTACCTGCCTCACTACGTTTTCAGAAAGCTATTTCTGGTTCTTAAATATAATACAGATAAAGAGATTCATTCTACAATATACCGCTTACAGGAATAATAACTATAAGAATAGTAACAGCAGGTCATTAAATGGTACAAGTCTTTAAAGCTGAAAATTGTATTATTTTACAGACTGCACACCAGTTTTTAACAATGCTTCTTAAAATATATTTCGAAGCACATTAATTAGAAAGAATTTGCATCAAACGGTGAGAAACTTAATGAAATGCAGCAGTGGCAAGTTCAAGTAGGGGATTGTTATAATCTGGATTCTATTATTGAACATGAAGCAAAACAAACAAACAAAAAATTAAATACCTTCTGTTGAACTTAGTTACAAAGGCAACCACGTCAAAAGATAACCATCTGGTTTGTAAACATTAGGCTGCAGATATTAGAAGAGGGCCAGCAGCTTCTACTAATTTTCATGTTCTGAAAAATTAATCTCTGAGTGAGCTTGTATTATGTCGAGATGTACTGCATACAAAAAAACCTTTGTGGTAACATTAATTTGAGTGACTTAGCATAGATTTTTGGATTGGGAAAGGTAAGCCTGAAGAAAAAGGAAAATTCAAGTAAGACAGACTGATTTTTTCCCTCCTCTTCATTGTAATATATTGTACTTGGTGTTGTTCAGAGCACCTGCCAAGCCGTAACTTCTGCATGAAAAAATCCTCCCAAATCTAGGCAGGCAAGGTAAATCAAGTATGAAATGTCACTTCTAGCCTGAGGTCAGGATATTTATCCACTTAAAAATCTAATATTAACAAATCGAATCTTGAATTTTATGGTAGTAGTGTCTGAAAAGCCATGTTACTGTAACACACCACAAAAGTCACAGTCCAAATGTTTTAATAATTGAGATATGAGCCACCTAATGAAATCCTCCTCCTCCTCCTCTTGCCGTGTTGCAGCGGTTGTGGTACAAGAAAGATTAAGATCAGGTCCGCAGCCTTTCCCAGCCACCCAGAGCTCAGGGAGGCAAGGAAGCCTCTCCCTATGCTGCTTATTCCCACACTTGCCTTTTCATCCCTCATGATACAACTTAAAACTATCCCCAGGGGAACGAAGGCGAACGGCGCCCAGAGCTTAATACAAGGGCTGTTTGTTCTGCTTCCGAGAAGTCTCCAAGAGGATGAGAAATAAATTACGGAAAACAAATTATGTGGTCTTTGCAAAGGGGTGAAACATCACAAAATATTATCAGCTACTGAAATATTAACCAGTTCAGTCTGTAAGTATTTCCATTGGCAACCAGTGGGAAGAGCTGGGATTTTTAAAAATGTATTTCTTTTTTCTAACTGAGCCCATCCAAACCCCAGCTTGACCCAAAGCGTTCGATCTTTGCTTAGATCACTAAGAAGATTAGAGACTGTTTCCATCCACATTGAGGGTTCACAGGGAAAAAAAGGCATTATGTAAATACCCCAGCCTTGCCAGCTCCTCTATCCAAATTCATCCTCAATTGAACAGCAAACAGAGTGCACCAAGCCAAGACAATTTCACAGAAAACACAACTTAACCATGGAATCATAGAACCATTTTGGTTGGAAGAGACCTTTAAGGTCATCCTGTCCTGGTTTGGGTTAGAACAGAAATTCTGTTCTATGACTTCTACTTTCCAGCTNCATATTTGTATATATTTACTTTTTATTATTGCTGTTATTATTATTTTCATGTTTTAGTAAAGCTGTTCCAGTTTCCTTTCCTACTCGATAAGTCCCTCTCCTTTATTTCCTTTCTTCCCTTCTTGGGTGGGGAGGGGGAGAGAGCGTCTGTTGCAGATTTGGGGGTGCCCTGACCCCAAACCGTGACACATCCAAAGAGATCAAACAGCACTTCTTGCATCCGTTTGAATATATTCCATCAAGGGCTCCATAAAATTACAAAAAAAAAATAAATTACAACTGTGTCACCCACTAAAATTCAGATAGGTTTGGTAAAACCTTTTAGGCTAGATAAATACTGGAAACTTCATCAAAACACCTGGCCTGCCAGAATGAAGATTTCAAAAGAGAAAATGTGTTTCCACTTGCAGTCATCTTGGGCAGAGGACCTGTATGACGACACCACAGAAAGAAAGGACTTCTTTTTCCCATGGGCCACAAAGACAAGCTATTAATACTCTGCAGAACATGCCACCAGCCTGTGAATGCCAAGCCTGTTGTTTTGAAAGCCTTGGAGTATTCGCGTAGACTTAAAAGTAGTAGTTTTTCTTAAGCAACAAGAAGAAATTACTTCAACCAACAGGTCACTGAAGATGGTAGTAGGTACTTGCCTCATCCTTTGCAGCGTCGTCCTGTAACAGGTTCAAAAAATAAAACCCAGCTTGAGACGACTTCCCAAGTCAAGGTTATTTTCTGAAAGGTTTTAGTTCCATGCAGATATACTAGACCTTGCAATTAGGCTTTTTTGAAATATATAATCTTTTATTCCTATGACTATGAACTCCTGACATCGTTTCTTCCAGATAACTGATTGCCTTGAGGTGTTGAGCACTGTGATTGACTTTCTTTCTTAAAATCCTGTATTTCACAGCTATCTGAAGAGCCTTAATTACTTTGACACGCTATTAGACCAAATTTAGGCAGCAATGAGAATCCTGATCCAATTTCAACTGACGGCAACCGCAAGACTAACACCTCACTGAACTGTCTTGCTTGTGAACTTCAACCTCTTCCACTGACAGAAACAGTTAAAGGTGAAGCCAATTTGTATTCTGTTAGATTTATATGATACTATCTTTGGGGAAACAACTCTTGCAAATACTTACCTCAATTAAAAACACTTCTGAAAGGATTTAAAACTTCCACGGGTGTTAATAAATGGAAAGCAACTACAGCACATGTTACTACATTTCAAATTCTAAGCCTGATCCTGTATTTTTCATGCTCAGTGACCCCTATTCTTACTCTTTATTAGCTTTCTAAGTCCAGAGTGAAGACCTTGACTATCAAAATAGACTTCAAACAAAGGTCAACCTGTGTTTTTGTGAGACAACGATACTTCCACCAGACATTTTGACATGAATTTTTCAATGACTGACTAATTTTATGTGCTACTGCAGACTTCTTGACAAAGCTGCGTTCGCGTAAATTCTCATTTCTTCTGGAAAGCTATTAAGCTATTTTTACACCTCAAATACACGCCCCCACACACATACAGCTGTTTCTGGAATACGCGTTAGGTGTATTGTCACACTGCCTTTACACAGCGGACTAACAGCATCCTGCTTCTCAAAGAGGCTTGTTTCAAAAGAGCCAATGAAGTGAAAACCAATGCCGCATTCTCTCTTAGTTCCAGAGAAACTGTGCTCTGTTGTTTCTTAGCAGAAAAATGGAGAGATTAACAATAGAAATACGCAGCAATCTGAATTTGCTAGCTTTCGGTCTTTGACTATTCAAGCGGTGGATCAATGGGTTCATTCATGAGCAGGGATGATATCCAACAATGTATATGTTTCCCATTCTTTTACGTGAAATATCAATCCCTGCAAGGTTTAGCAAAACCTCTAGAGTTAGCCTGTGAGCAGCAACCATTTCCTAAAGCTCTCTGCTTCAGAAGGCAACAACTCCATGTACATAGAATTGTAGAATCATTTAGGTTGGAAAAAAGATCATCGAGTCCAACCATTAACCCTACTCTACCAAGACCACCTCTAAGCCATGTCCCAAAGCAGCACATCTACACAGTTTTTAAATACCTCCAGGGATGGTGACTCAATTACCTCCCTGGGCGGCCTGTTTCAATGCCTGAAAACCCCTTCTGTGAAAAATTTCTTCCTCATGTCCAGAAAAATCTTTCCTAATGTTTGGTCGCTCTCATCGATACTGCTCACACGTTTGCTTTTCATGCAGGAGCAGCAGCGTGAAGGATGGGATGGAGGCATCTAGGTAAGAAAACCAGCTTCAGAAGTGGAGTAGAGGCGTAGATGGAGAAGCACGACAGAACTGGATAATTAAAGGAGACGGGGAGTGGCTGCACATATTCACAGGGCTACCTGTAGTTTAGCTAACAGCGCATTAAGCTGTGGAGCCACCCTTCGCATTATCAACTAACTCAGACCCAAACATCTGATAGCAAAGAGCTGCACCCCTGTAATGTTGGTTCATAGGGTTGGCTGCCACATTTCTCAAGCCCTCCTTAGGACTGGAGGGTGTCCTCCTACAGGAACCACCAATTCTGTCCAGCAGAAAAAGAGAGGAGAGGTGGTTTTGTACCAGGAGAATGAGAGCAGGATGATGCCCTTCTTTCTTCCCCTCTCCTCAAGCCTCCGTACAACCATATTAAACAGCCGCTCTACTCAGGGTATTGCTTGAAAAAAGAAAACAACACGGAACATCTCTGGAAAAACAGGAGAAAATAGGGAAATTTTTAAACGGAATAAAGAGAAAATGATTTCATCAATAGGTAACAGAAAATAGTGGGGAATGACTCTCAAATCAGTAATTGAACCTGAAATGCAGGTTTGAAACACAGATTTCTCCTCGCAGAAAAGGGAGAATAATGCAGAAGGTAGGTTGTTTCTCAATCAATTCTTCAATAACGCCCATCACTCTTATTACTAATCAGTTCAAATTTACTAAACGAGAGACAATATATTAATGAGAGGTAGTTTTATTCATGAGTCACTTAAAATTCCATTAAAATATATCAACTGACATAAACCCCTGCACGTTCCTTGGCAGCTATTTACGGTTCACATATAGAGCTTAAAAATGCATGTGTGTGGGAAGCTTGTTTGGTTTTTTTTGTTGCTGTTTGTAAAGTGCTGAAACTTCTGTCGGTAGGCATCATCATCATCATAATTTGCTTTCATGTTTTGTCCTGAAGCATGACTTTTTATTCCTATCCAAGAAACCTGATTTCCAGCTGCATAACCAAACAAGCTGCATTACTAAACAGAACAAGTGTTTAAACTTCACTCCCAAGGAATAAATCCAGCCCTTTCTAACCAGCCTCGATTTGTTTTCCTTAGATCTCAGTATATGGAAACATACTCTACTCCTTCATCTGTGCCCTACTCCTTATTTGTAGTCCCTTTGTCAGGGAAATCAAGTTTTGAAACTCTGACTGCATGAAAAACAACCTACAGAAAATTTCTTATTCTTCTTCTAGGCAAGTCTGATTAAATTTATTATCATTTTAATTTATGTTTGTTGAATCCACATTGCAATTGTCTTATCAAGCACATCAGTTATGTGAGTGTTAATACTTAAAACCCACGCTGCTCTAAGATAGGTATGAGCAAAATTATTTAAGCCACAATTTATTGATTAAATTAACTGATTAAAAATAAAATACTGCAATTTTCATTCAAATGTATATCTTTCCTTACTCAAGCAGAACAGATATCCAATAAATCAGAACTTGAAAGGTGCTATTTTCTCCTCGATTCCCTCTATTTCTAGTGGTTCTGCCCTTTTTCTGACCTTCTCCTCTATGCGCACTCCATTCCTAGAAATTCTCTCCAGTATGGTAATTACTAGAAATTGAATTACCTACAGTCAGAGGCTTTATATAGGTGGCAGTGACCACCTGTAGGGACTGCAGATGGTGTTCATACTGCCCTGGCTGCTTAGAGACTTGAGGCAAAGGCAGTTTGGCTCCTTTGATTTGGCTCTATGCATTTCCTGCCAAGAGCAGGATCACAACTAAAGCCACCTCTCTGTCGAAGTGTTCAAGGGCAGTCCACGCTGCAGGTGTTCTCTCACCTTGGTGACACTCGGAATTCCCAATTCTAGTTTGCCGATGGAGATCTAAGGTCAATGCAAATCCCACTGAGTAGGTCAGGAATCTTTATCAATAAATAAAATATAAGAACTCTGGATCAAAGCCAAAGCTGACAAAATCAAGTAGGATGCAACAGCGTATTTTTACATCGTGTCCCTGCTTCACTGGTCCATTGGTGTTGGTCCGCTCTTATCTGCTAGTAAGAGTTCAGTCACCAGATGAAAATTTAGAATGGACAACTGTGGTGAATTAGAAGCATAGATCATAGAATCATTAAGGTTGGAAAAGACCTCTAGGATCATCAAGTCCAACCGTCTACCCAACATTATCATGTCCACAAAACCAGGTCCTGAAGTGCCAAGTCTACACGTGTTCTGAACACCTCCATGGATGGTGACTCCACCTCTTCCCTCAGCATTCTGTTCCAATGCCTCGCCAACTCTTGCGTCTTGTAGTAATTGGTGGTTTTCCTGAAATCTTAGGTCCTGAACTTGCAGGAATACATATGAAATATAATCTTCGTTATTCCTAATTAAGAGATTGTGAAGATTCTAGTACAGTCTAAAGGCTGACCTCTTGCTCCAGTCTTAAAATACCTTAGGTTTATTTTAAGATCACGGTTCCCTGGAGGAGATAGGAATGAGTCCTTACCTCTAAAAAGGATGAACATCGACCTCAATAAAAGATGAGAACCCAAATGTACAAAGCAAGAAAGATCCTCCCTTGCTAACAAACTAAATTCAGAAACATTTCTTCTTCTTTAGGGTTTGGCAGTTCCAACCTTGCTTGTTTCAAAATATGCCATTTTTAGAAGGAGGCAAAGCTACGCACCTCAGCCAACCTCTGATTACAAAAACCAGCAAAGTTTTCTTACATTTTCAAAAAGAGCTACTTGAACTTTCAAATGCTGAGCATAATTTTTGAAAAGAATTTCACTGCACACTTAAAAAAAAAAGGCATTGGAAAAGAAACAAAGTATTTGAGGGGTCTTCCCAACTCTCGTTACCTTGCTTTTAATTAACATGAAATAATTTTGCACTTCAGGTTATTTCAAGCACATCAGATAAGCTTTACCATTCTTATCTACGAAGGAGCCTTGTAGAAACAAGCATGTTCTGCAGTAAAAGGGAGGTGACCTTGCTAGAGAATTAAGGGAACAAATAATGAAAAATAATAACCCCCCCCACACACACACATGCCACAACTCAGGTACCAGCCACCTCTTCACCGAAATCGTAGTGTCTGAAGGAAAAAAAGAGGCAAATGGAAGGAGGCAAATCACTTCTCTAGTTCTCCAGCCAACCGCCGCACGAGTGCTTTGTTTTCAAACACAGCTCTTAAAACAATTAAACTCCTTCGTGCCAAGTACTCTAAGGACCTGCACCCTAGATAATTATTTACCTGTTCTCAGCTACGTATCATGAAAGATAAACCTCTGCAAGTCAGGCAGGAACTCCCAGCTCGGTTCTTCAACTTCAAAGCTATCTTCAAAAAACCCTGGCACTGGCAGAGGCAGCTACTACACGTCCGTTGGAAGAGATGCTTTTTCATGATACGTTTACCAGAGTAGAAATAGAAAAGGAATTAAATCTCTGGAAGGTAATTAATACCGTAGTGGCCTCAGTCCACAGACAGTACGGTTATCGAAGGGGTGATCGCGGTAGAGAACTCTCCTGCGTGTAGTCAAAGACCGATTGTTAGTCTTGGGTAACTCTTTGAGCTACCACGATAAAGCCACTTTAAACAGCCGAAACTCAGGGCAGCTATTTCTAAAATAAACAAGACTTAGGAGGCAAAGGACAGGTAGCTAGAAAGGCAAGGATAGAAAAGCTGTTTCAAACAAGAGGAAAACTGGTTTAACATCAACTCGATAGTGATGGATAAAAGGAGAAATCTGAGACAGTGGCAAAGGGCCTCAACTGGAGCGTGTTGACAGCTCTGAATTGAATTTAGGATGTACCGTCACATCCACAAAGACTCTGGTAAAACCAGTGAGTGTTAAAAGCTTACAGCTTGTTCTGCCAGCAAAGAAAAGCCGAAAGCATCACGCTCTTGTCGAAAAGCCCCAAACTGTGTTTCTAAAGGATTTGCTGCCAGTATTCTCTGAAGAGCTGGGTAGAGGGGAACCTAATGAAGTTCAGCGAGGGTAAGTGTAGAGTCCTGAACTTGGGGATGAATAACCCCCTGCACCTGTACAGGTGAGGGGCTGACCCGATGGAAAGCAGCTCTGTGGAGAAGGAACTGGGAGTGCTGCTGGGTAACTAAACTCCAGCAACGTGTCTGCAGAGATTCCAAGCGCACCTGGACACTGCGATGCTGGGCCCCCTGCTCGGGGTGACCCTGCTGGAGCAGGAAGGTGGCACCAGAGCAGCTCCAGAGGGCCCTGCCAACCCCCACCATGCTGGGATTCTGTGATACCTCAGGGTCTCATGAGAAAGATGACTTCAGCTCCCTCAAACTCTGCATGACACCAGCAGGGAGCTGCCAAGAAACCACTCTGCTTGCAGCATCTTCATTAAAAGGCCTAGACAGCTGCCAAATTAACCTCAAAGAGAGGTTATCTTTATCTGTCAGCGTGGTAAAGAAAATTATTAATCATTTTATTGTGGTAGGCATGTAAGACAATGGAAGTTAGTGGGGGGTGGCAGAATTATCTTGCCAGTTATCTCACCTCAGCAGTTGGCTGCTGTGCACCCAGGCAGATGCAATACCCGGTGGGAGATTACAAACCTCCTGAGTTTCATCTTTATGGCAGAAAGTGTCCTGGACATGACAGAGACACCCGTCCTGTTTTACCTGCTCGCTTGACTCCAGAATCACGCGGAGGGCACACAGGATCACAGAATGATAGGGGCTGGAAAGGACCTCTGGAGATCATCTCATCCAACCTCCCTGCCAAGGCAGGTTCACCTAGAGGAGGTTGCACAGGAACGTGCCCAGGCAGGTTTTGAATGTCTCCAGAGACAGGGACTTCACCACCTCTCTGGGCAGCCTGTTCCAGGGCTCCATCATCCTCACAGCAAAAAAGTTCCTCCTCATGTTTAGATGGAGCTTTCTGTCTATGTTCAAGTTTGTACCCGTTGCCCCTCCTGTCACTGGGCACCACTGAAAAAAGACTGGTGCCATCCTCTTGACACCCACCCTTTAAGTATTTATAAGCACTGATAAAATCCCTCCTCAGCCTTCTCTTCTCCAGACTAAAACTCCCTCAGCCTTTCCTCATGAGAGATGTTCTAGTCCTCTAACCATCTTCACAGCTCTTTGCTGTACCCTCTCCAGTAGCTCCCTGTTCTTGAACCGGGACGCAGCTGGACACAACACTCCAGATGTGGCTTCACTAGGGCAGAGTAGAAGGGGAGCAGAACCTCCCTTCACCTGCTGGCTACACTCTTCTTGATGCACCTCAGGATGCCCCGGCCACAAAAGCACATTGTAGAAGCATGGCAGATGGGTACCACGCATCCCCTGGCCACTGGCACAGCACCTGCAGGGAGCGGCATGTCCCCTCTCCTTCTTCAGCTACTTGTGACAAAAAATGGGCCCAGGTGGGAAAGATAAACCAACCCATAATGCTCAGAAGTACAACTTCTGCAACTATTTTGCAGTTGCTGGGTTGGGTTTTTTTAAGGCTTCCCGTAAGGACAGATTCCAGCACTTCTCCTGAAGGTGACACCAGGAGGCCAAGTGCCTCTGGCAGCCATTGGAAAGTCCCCGGCAAAGCGCCTTGGCTCTGAACCCAGCGAGCACCTTTTCCAGGACAAGAAATCACAGTGAAGGTCCCTCCTTTGCTCACTACCATGTCCAAACACGAAAAGGACTGACACCACCCTTTTAAAACCAGCACAGCGGTTACTTTCGAAGTAAAGCAGGCCACGTGTTGGCCTCCCAATTACTCTGCCCAGAACGAAAAATCAGGGCACTTCGTTAAGACACCAAATGACATCACTTTAGCTAATGAAACCTGTCTGTCAACATAATTCACTTAAACACTTGTCACGTTCAAAGCTGCTTTAAAATTACATTAACGGGATTTACATAAACTGCCCCCAGCTTTCTTGATCGAGCCGAGGTCCAGGAAGCCCTTCACTTTCTGCATAGGTTTAGAAGAAATCAAACACAAACATAAAGGCAAAATTAACTCCCTGAGTATTTTTGTTTCCAAACGCGTGTGTTGCCTGGAAAACATTTTCTCTATTTTTTTTTAACCTCTGAGCCATTAAAAATACTTCTCCTGTGGCACGATTCCGCTGTCCAGACATGAAAAGAGTTAATAAATCATGTTTATACTCTCCCGAACTTCAGGGGATTTCTATTTCCTAATATTACATCATGCCACAGAAGTCATTTTTTTAAAAAAACAAACCTTATAGCTTATTTTCTTCCCCCCCAATGCCATCATTTCTTCAAACATCACCTTACAATCTTTCCTTTAAAAAAAGCGAATAGAGGACAGTGATATTTTACTGTGCAAGTGTGTGTGTGGCTGTAGAAAAGAGATATCTGGAAGCTTGTTACACACAGTATGAAATAGTGACCTGATCGACATGATTGATTAGAAGAGACCAGGTCGTAATGAGATTTGGCTTAGCGAGAATTCGCTCATCTAAAGCAAGTGCTGGTCTTAGTGCTCACACCAAGAAACCTTGGCGTGCTGGAAAGGAAAAACAAACACAATTGCTCATTAGGGCCTTCTCATCCCAACTCCACGCTTGTTTTGTCCTAAAAATCCACAGAACTCTCTTTTGCCTTAAATCACCCGAAGTTCTTCCTTGCCATCGTGAACTCAATAACAATAAAACAAATGTCTTTTTGTATAGTGTTTAAAATCAAGTTTATAGCCACTTTCCGAGATCCAAATACACATATAACAATAAAACCAAGGGGGTTTGCTCTCTCTGCAGGGACCTCCTCTGTTTTCCATCCAACCAGGCTTCCAAAACCAGCCTTCCAAGTGCCTTCTTTACAGGCTTCACACAAAGCAAGCTCAGAGCAGCGTATGAAGCGTTGCCCCGGCACACAGTCGGCTTTCTTTAGAGCGATCCCTTCAGCTAAATCTTCTTTGTATGATTTAGTTTGGGTCTCCAAACAATGAGTAGCCATGGTTGCTACTCAGCTCTGCCAGTTTGCTTCACTCACCACCCCTGAATTGCTGTGCCTGTTCTCTTGCCTAGAGCACCCAGGCTTAGCCTACGCCTTCCCTTTGGCAAATGCTCTGCCCAACTTAGTAGATTCAAGGAGTTTATCTCCTGGGACCACTTCATATGGGTGCACAAGGTAGTGTGAGTTATTAGTAAAGGCTGCTAGATTAAAACGTTCGAGTAATTCTCCAAAATTATGCCTACAAGACTCATCTGCACGGACACACAACCTTTGGGACGGGATGGCCCAAGTCACACGGCGAGGTACAGCAAAAACCACCTGAGAAATGCACCGAAGCCGCCATCCAGAAGAATACTGACTCTCCCGTTGTGTTATTTCATTAAAAGTATTTCAAAATCAATCATTGAAAGTCAGGAGGTATTCTCGCAGCCTTTCAGTACTTCAAGGGGGCCTAGAAGAAAAATGGGGACAGACTTTGGAGCAGGGCCTGTGGGGACAGGACAAGGGGGATGGGTTGGAACTGCCAGAGGGAGATTGAGAGTGGAGAGAAGGGAGAAGTTGTTGGTGCTGAGGGTGGGGAGAGCCGGGCCCAGGTTGCCCCGAGAGGTGGTGGCTGCCTCATCCCTGTCCCCATTGCAGGGGAGGTTGTTGGGGGCTCTGAGCAACCTGCTCTAGGTGCAGATGGCGCTGCTCCCTGCGGGGGGGGTGCACTCGATGCCCTTTCAAGCTCCCTGCCCACCCAGAACATTCTATGAAAGCACCCTGAGGATTGTGCATCCTGTGGCCAACAGCCTTACGAAAGCTGCACCTTAAGACTTCTTCAGTTACGCTACCATTTAAGGATGTTGCAACTGCACGTTTTCAGCAGAAACCTCCTGTTAAAATCCTTTTGCTAAGAAATGCAAAACATTCCCTGTCTTCAGACCAACCTTTGGGATAAATACGATATTCTGACTTTTAGATTCAGATCTTTGGGGACAGCACAATCTAACAGACGCTGCTTATTTTCTTGTACCAAATGGCCTTATCTGACGTAAGTATTTTTCTAAAATACGGCGTGCGGCAGCAGGCTAAGCAAAGGGGAGCAGAAAATAGCATCATAGGAACACAGCAATCAAGAGCATATTAAAAAAATAAACCAGAGCTAAAACGGAGATGATTATTTTAGAATTTTCTAACGCGGCACTTTTAAGTCAACTCAAACAACTTTCCCCCGAATGTTTCATTTCTTTGAATACTGTTACCGGCGCTGAAATAAATGCACCAAAAGAAAACTTTGCCTCCAGCCCAAGGCTCCCTCTTGAATAATTCAAAAGCGAGAAAAATCGCAGCGGCTTAATTAAAGGGCTCTTGCTCCGTTTCTTCACTTTTCCCATGTTGCTGGTACAGTACAATACATCTCTGTAAGGAATTACGTAATTTCGTAGCATCTACGCCGCTTCCATTTTCTTTGGCAATGCAATTACACTATCCTCAGGGTGACTCTAAACCAGCAACACTGGCAACTGAAACCCCCATAGTTGTGTGTTTTCTTTCACGCAGCTTCTTTCAGCAAGAAAACCTTCTGAGCATCCTCAAATCGAGTTATTTGTCACCTGGCAAGCGGTAGAAAAGGCAAAGCTTCTACAGCCACTTCTCCTCTTGACCCCTCTGTGAGGCTCTAACACCTCACAGAAGTTAAGAGACTCCCGAATTTATACTGGACAAGGAAGCACTTGGAGACTCTGCCATCGGACCTGGCATTGCAGCCTGGAAGGGCTAATGTATTTTGCTTCAGCTAATAATTACCAAGTGCTCCCCTACCCTATAAAATCCTGCTTCTCTGGTGCCTGCAGGGCGTTACAACTACAGGAACACCCTAACCAGCCTATTTCAAACAGGAGCTGTGTATAAGCAACTTAAAACTGCAGAAACAAGATCATCTTCTTCTCTTTTGAATATGGTCCGTAAGGGCGGCCACTGCGAACCTTCAACGTGTAACGCTGTATGAGAGAGAAACTTCTGCCGCAGTTTCGCACGTTGCCGTTAATTTACTTGTCCACTAAAACACGTATCGTGTATATAATGTAAATAACACAAGCAGTACTGATAAGGTACGTGGGATATTCCCTATGGGATGCTGGCATTCTATGGAAATCAAAGTACACTTGTGCCCTACAGACGTGACAGGTGTCATGTGAATCCGTATAAAAACAACCTGCGTTTTTAAAGTAGTGAAAGGAGCCAGCTGAAAAGTTACCTGCGACACCACGAACATCCCAGACCGTGACGTCTACATGGGTGGAAAGTCTACGTGAGACCTGGGCAAGCTGGAGAAGTGGGCCCAGGTGAACCCCATGAGGCTGAGGGAGCTGGGGTGGTTCAGCCTGGAGAAGACAAAGTTCCAGGGAAACCTTACAGCTGCCATCCAGTACCTGAAGGGGGCCTGCAAGAAGGCTAGAGAGGGACTGTTTGCAAGGGCGTGTAGGAACAGGATGAGGGGCAATGGTTTGAAACTAGAGAAGGGTAGATTTAGATTGGACATTAGAAAGAAGTTCTTTACTATGAGGATGGTGGGACACTGGAACAGGTTGCCCAGGGAAGTGGTGGAGGCCTCATCCCTGGTGACATTCAAGGTGAGGCTTGATAAGGCTCTGGGCAACCTGCTCTAGTTGCAGATGTCCCTGCTCAGGAGGGCTGGACTAGATGATCTTTGGAGATTCCTCCCAACCCAAGCCGTTCTATGATTCAATGAAACTAGCTTCTGACAAAATGAACCTTTGCCAAACCCTAACGTAAGTCAAGGTGCTGTCCTGGCTAATTTTTCTAAGCAGATCTACTCCCTTTACCAGCAATCTGAAAAACCCATCACGTCCTTCTTTGCACGTCTCAGTTTTAACACCTGGAGAGGGGAGGTGGCTGCGAGTTGGAGAGAGAAACGCTCGGGTAGATCCCTTCAGCTTTGGAGAGGTCAGTTGGCATTGCCCGGCTGAGCGCTGGAGTTAATCAGAAGGGCAGAGAAGATGTGGGTCACTTTTGTAACAGCAGCTCTGCTCTTCGTTTTTAACTTCGTTATGGGTCACTACAGCACTACTGTGTTAATTGACCATTACCCTGATTTCCAGTCATTAGGGAGAATTCCAAATTAATCTGATCAAACAAAACGTACCTTGTGAAAGTAAACACTCATTGATCTGCTTGAGTCTCTGGGGTCTATTTTAGGCAGCGCAGGCTAACACAGGTTCTTGGATACTTCAGATGAAACCTCCTATCCAGACGCGTTATTTCTAACATCGCTTTGCACCTTTCAGACGTTCGTATTTTTGAAGGGAAAACCGGAATTTTATCATGACAAATTTTGCATTTTATGCGCTATAGCGCATCAAAGAACCCCTCCGACTCCTCTAAAAATTGAAACCTTATTTTTACCCATGTATAAATTACTTATAATAACTGCAGCATAAAACAGATGGGGAAAAAAGTCCATGTCCTACTCAGCTGCCTTTAGATGCATAAAGATCACACACCGATTTCAGGTGTATTCCAACCTCCTCATACACAAAACCAACCCGAACGCTCCATCTGTGTTTCCTGTTTTTGTTGGATGACAACTTGGATCCCTGAAAGCATTTTAGACCTTAGACAGGTTATACCAGTATAATTATGGGAATTACTGGTACAAGGCGTTTTTAACTGGTGCAGATGCATGACTGTGAGCCATAATGGGATGATAAAAATCACCACAGAAAAGGTGATTTGGCTTTGCCTGCTGGCTTGCAATACCACTCTCCAATCCCATGCTGATGGAAGGGATGTTTCCACTGTTCTGTAGGAGAATAATTAAAGCAAGGGAGGAAAAATCCCAAACCTTTTTTTTTAATGGGAAGATCAAAGTCACGAGTGACAACTTCCTTGCAAGCACATTTGGTATAATGCAGTTCTAAGCAAAACCTCTCAAAATAAATGTTGAGAACAGTACCAAATTACTTCCACTTCTACTTATCTTCCACTTGCAGAGTTCTCAGTTGCCATAATCCCACTTGCTCTGCAGCTGTTTATAAGGCCCTTCACAGCAAAACCCCATTACTGTTGTTAAGTAATTTTATTTTAAAGCCAGTAACATGGAGCTATTGCTCGCATTACGAAGACTCAAAAATCCAGAGATACTTCTGCTCTATTTTCCAGAGCCTGTCGTCAGCAGCACAGCTCACTCCACCGGTCCTTCAGTTATATCTGCGCACGTGTTTGAGGGGCCTGGCAGTAAAGCAGATGAAGGAACTGATGGAGTTAAAAAACCAAAACCAACCAAAAAAGAAGCCAACCCTTTTGGGATGCTCTGACTCAACGTAGGTGACGTGGATCCCAGCCAAGGTGACAGCCCAGACAGAAGAAACACGCTGCGGTTCGAATGAATAACCACGATGGACAAGGCTTGCTTGGACGAGAGAAAAATACCAGGTTTAGGGCATTTCCAAGACAACCCCTCAAGACAGCTCAAAGAATGGTGAAGAAATAAGAAAATGCCTGTGGATGGCTCCTATTCAGTTAACGCATACTTATTAACCCAATCTCAGCAATTCTTTTTCTGGCACCTTCACAGTGTCTGTGCGTCTGTCTGAAGATGCTGGGTAGTTGATAAAGAGGGAGGTACTCTCAGTATGCTTTGAGAGGGTAAGAGCCCCACAAGGGGATGTTTTTAAACCACTGAGCACAGGAGATGAACACTTTGCCCTTGGGAATTTGCTGCTGAACTCAAGAGATCTGAAAGGGTGGCCAGGGAGTGTGCCAACACGCCATCTACTTTCTCAGACCGGCACCATGAAGGTCCACCTTCAGAGGCCCAAAGTGCCCAGGGGCACCCACTTGAGGGGACCTGACATAGCAGTGTGATATGGCGGGGGACGTTCACAAAATCCTTTTGTGAGATCTTTGGTTTTCTTTCTAGCTTACAGTCCTCGAAGAGTTAAAAGGAATAGCCTAAGGAGAATCTGCGCCCTCAGAACCGAAGAGGTAGAAAAATGAGATAGCTGCACTTTCAGGGACTCAGACAGTTGGGACAAGAGTTTCCTCGAAGTTACAAAAGGAGTCTCAAACACAAGGTCTGTGCAGACAACTGAAAATCCACAGGTAGAAGCTGCTTAACCTCTGGTCAAGCCAGCATATCAAGCGTGACAATAGAAGTGAAGGGAAATGAGGAGTTTGAACCCACTGTAATTTCAATTTTTCCCCTCATCAACATGTAGAGACACAGATCGTGTTTTTGTAAGAGAAGATGCCTCTAGATAAAGACCAGCATGTGACTCTGAATTACGCTAAGAGAAGAGAGCTGATCACTTGTCTTTATTGAGCGTCATGATCTTCACAAACGCCCGATGTTGTTGCCTTTCTTTTTAATATAAAATGTTCCAACAACATTTGAGGCATTCGTTACCCTCTCCGTAAGGTTCAAGAACACTCACTGGCTTCAGAGAGAGTTACGGGGTACGCTGCAAGTGGCTCATTTTGAAATGAAGCATAAATGCTGTTCTGCAGGCTCATATGGAAATGCTAAAGCTGACCCGGCCTTGCACAGAATTACGCTCACAGAAAGCTGCATCTTACTAATTTTAACCTCGCGGACTAGGCAAAATTATGGGTCTTTGAATTCCCTAACATGAACTCTTTAACTGTCATAAACAAATGCCCAGACTTGTTTTTGACTGCATTTTCTGGTTCCTCTCTGACAGGTTCCCATATTATACTTACATAGGGTCATACCATATAGATGATGATAGTTACGTACATCCTCAAACTCAAAGAGAGCGTTCAAATTTCTTAGATCGAAATGTAGATCTCCTCCTCACTCCGCCTGTAATTGCGTGGAGACAGGACATACTCTCCTTTTCCTCTCCACGCATGCCATAGATGGTTGATCTGTTCTACCATCAGAGTACTCAAAACAAAACTCAAGAAGATCAGTATCACCACCGTACTTTACAGTTCCTTAAAGAAGTCAGTCATACTTCAACTACCAAGACATGCGAGTCACCAAGACTTACAATTTTCTCATGTTAGAGACCATGCCAGTGATTAAAGAACAAGTAAAATACCTCAAATAGTAGCGGCAGGATGGGAGAGGGGGGCTTGGACAGAAAGGTAATTTATTCTTCCTCGTTGCTTACAAGCAAAGCACGAACATGAATTTCTACCAATAAAAGCACCACGAACTGTAATCTTGCTTACATTTGTTAGAACAAGATAACATGATACTGCACATGCTGCTATGACAATCATTTTCAGACAAGTTAAAAGGTCAGCACGGAGATTTCCTAAGTACGAGTTTTCTTTACTATGGGACCTGGGTCACTAATTCATCTCTGTGAAGCGAAGCAGCAGTTGCACAACAGTTAATTTTTGGTTAGAATTAAGGAACATTATTATTAGCGCACTACCTAAAAGCGATGACTTGAGAAGGTCTGAGACCAGAGGCCACTGAGCACCAAGGGTCATCCACCTGTATTTGTCTGAGACACACATAGGTGTAGCTTGGCTACAGGTCAGGTTCCTGCTGAAGTTGAGTTAACTTTTGGGATGAGAGGTGAACGTAAGTAAGAGCAAGATGCTGGCTCACAAAGACCACTGCTTCCATACGTATCTTCTACGAGACCTGAAGAAGAAAGCTACCACAGGCAGTGACAAAGGTTAGTGCCACGACTTCCAGATACTACTGACACCACCTCTGCTCTGAAGAACATCTAAGGCAGTAGCGATTTGGCTACGACAACGTTCAAAGCTGGAAGAAATGACAGGGCTAGGATGGCAGTGCAGCCCAGCAAATACCAGCACATCTGGAATTAGAAGAGGGTGCTGGCCTAGAATAAATGATAATACTGGAACTAGGTTGAGGGTTGGGGTTCAGGCCAGTAGATAATGTCAAACTGCAGCTTAGAAAGTGCCTCCTCATTAATGTGAAAAGTGGTGCTGGCTAAAACCATACAGCTGCAGAGATCTGTGGGGTAAGGAGGGAGATAACATTAAGATTAGGACTGGAATTAGGGTTTGAGCATAGTCTAGAAGAGGCTGATAAACTGCATCATCTCGTTTCAGTATCAGGGAGGGCCACACGGCCGTGATAAAGGTGCCACATGACAGGACTTCACACACCCTTGGCAAGCCCAGCACCGCCCAGCAGGTCAGGCCTACTCTGCCCATATCCTCTGTTGACCCAAGGCTCCCCAAGCCACACATGGGCTGTTGACCTGATGTGTTCCTGACCCCTCACGATTAGTGTTCTTCTGTGTATGCACAGCAAAGCTGGCACTCCTGAGATGTACAGATCTCCTGGACTGTGCCACGAGTGAGGGCAGGGAATAGGGTCCCAAACAAGGAGAGCATCTCTCTGAAAACATCCAGTCCTTACTGCCTCCATTTATTATTCTTCACTCTGCAGGTGGTGAGACATTGGCACAGGTTGCCCAGGGAAGTTGTGGATGTTCCATCACTGGATGTGTTCAGATCCAGGTGGGACAAGGCACTGAACAGCCTGCTCGAGTGGGAGGTATTTCAGCCCACGGCATGGGGGTTGGAACTAGATGATCTTTGAGGCCCCTTCCAACCCTGACAATTCTATGATTCTATAATTTGTCCCTTCATTTGCACCAGAGCTGCTATATCCAAAATATGGCAAAGACTGAAAAAAAATGAAGCGCTTGGAAACCACTGTCCCCCCCCCTTCAGAGATGTGCTTTTAAAAACAGTGGGTGAAGTCTGTGCAGCAGGTCAGTCCTGCCAAGGAAATCAAAAGCTGAATTCAGTCAAATATACCGAGAAGCTGCACAAAAGGTAGTTTGTGTCTTCTCCAAAGAGGAGCTTTGCCAATGATGACCTTGGCAGTATTATTTAGCACTTACCCTTTTCCCAGTTCTTGGGAATGGGTGCCCACCACATTACTTAGCATTTTGCAGGTTACGGGAGGGTTCAGGATTAACCTCGCCGGCTTCGCAGTACAGAAAAACCTGACACGTATCTTAGCTATCTCTGTGTTTTAATCACAAAATAGGCTCACCCACACTAGTGATTAATAGTGAAAAATTCAGTTTTAGCAGCAGGCTTGACAACGACACTTTCTGAAGAAGGACGAAACATATAATCACATTTCAAGGACAAAATCATGCCCGCACTGAAGACTATGAAGTTAAAAACCTTAACAATCAATATAAGCAACACACAGCCCTTCTCCATCATTTCCCAAGCTCACAATTTAGAGACTGCAGGGTAGGCAAGAAGGAGAGTCGCTCGATTCAAGGAGTGAACCTGCTTCAGCCTTCACTACAAACTGCAGAGAAGCCTCACGGTGAGTCTTGCCAGGAGGGAATTACAATCATCGAGCCTCACGGTCACAAGACCACACACGACTGTTGTGAAACAGTCGCTGGGTAAATAAGGGTGTAGCCTGCAATAGAGATTACCACCGCTGGGGGAAAGAAAGAAAAAAAGCCACGAGCAAAACACGGTTTTACCCCTGAAAAGATAAGAAGTCAAGAAAAGAAGGATGTGGCAAATCCGCAGTCGTGTCAAAAAACGGGGCAGAACGATGCTGCCGTTCCAGAACTGTCAATGCAGCAACGAGGCGGAGCAGGGAATAAAGGCGAGTCGCAGAGTTAAGCCTGCAGCAGATCGTTTAGGCAAAAGCAACAACGGCAAGAAAAAGCGAACTCCAAAGGATGGAGGAGTACGAGTTAGGATGAGGTAGAGATGACAGCTGAACCTCAGTTCACTGAGGTGAAGTCACAAAAGCGGTACCTCTCCAGAATGGCAAAAAATACGCATAGAAAATAGAACAACGTGTAAAATGCTGGGTTTAAAACATGTAAATAGGCAGGTACCTCAAAGATAGGTATTAACGAAGCAGAACCAGAAAGACACCGTCGAGCAGCCTCAACAGCCGAAACCTGACCAACCATTTTTCATATCCTTTTTCATAGAATAGAATCATAGAATATTTAAGGCTGGAAAAGCCCTCTGAGATCATCGAGTCCAGCCTAGGACCTACCACCACTCAGCTAAACCCTGCCACTAAGTGTGGCATCCAGTCTGGCCTTAAACACCTCCAGGGACGGGGACTCCACCACCTCCCTGGGCAGCCCACTCCAGTGTTTTATCCCCCTTGCTGTGAGGAAGTGCCTCCAAATACCCAACCTAAACCTCCCCTCGTGCAGCTTCAGGCCGTGTCCTCTCGTCCTGTCACAAATTGCCTGGGAGAAGAGCCCATCCTCCTCAGGAAGAGCCCATCCCCCTCGAGAGCCCTGAATAGGAGCCCTTTTTGTACTTCAGGGATGTGTACCCACGTAACCAAAGGGGTTTAGCAACGTTTTCCCAACTTATCTTCTCTTGTTTGCAGGAATCAAGCAAAGACCTTGCAAAATAATCACTGCTGCCCTCAGCTCTGTGTATACAAAGGTCTCCTCTGTACCGAGCGGAACTTCCTCTAACGATCCACCTTTGACTGTAAGCAAGGTCCCTCCCCACACCTGGGAAATGCTGAGTAATATGGTGGGCAAGAACTGGGATGGCATTTAGCCCAACTGGAGGAAGGAGGATATATTGCATCCATCCTCTACGCCACACGCTGCAGTTCCCAGCAGCTCCCAGGGGGGTTTATAGCAGGGTGCTGCTGGTGGCCACTTCTGGACCAGGTGACGGGGAACGGCAGAGGGAGGAGAGAGCAAAGCAACCTTCGCTCCTGCCCGCAGAGACGGCACCGGCTCAGCACAGCTGGGAGTGGCAGGGGTTTGAAGGGGATGGTTCTTTAGCCAGCCAGGCCCTCCCCAGCACAGGGGAGCCAAAGGCCCTCTCATTCATTTCTGCCTCTGACCCCTGCTCCTCTGAGGGCAGGAGAAACAAGGAAGGCATTAAGCATTATTTCTGATGCAAGGAGGACACAAAAGCATCTGAAACAAAAGTTACTCCCACTCCAGTCTCCCAAGAGCTTCCCTCTTTACTGTCAACCCCATCAGAAGTGACGGGTTTTAGTGCGGGGGGGTCTTGTTTCTGTGCGTTGTAGCATCTAACACTCTTCTTATCTCCGCTTCCACCACCACGCTCTTTATTTCTGTGACACATGAAGCTGCTGGCGCTTAGGCATGACTTGCATGTACGAAGAAGGAATACACAGAGTTCATATGACTTAGCGTACAATTCTCCAAACTGTATTAAACTCTCAGATTATTTACGAGGTAAACCAGTTACACAAGTTTTGCCAAAATCCACACTCCTTAATCCACGTTTTTTTCTGTATGAAGAGCTCACTGGGGTCTAAAATTTGTGTTGATGTAGAAATCAGAAGGTCAATACTTTCAAATGATTGTTCATGGTAGCCCAGGTAACATTAGAGAACCTGTTGCAATCAAAATTCATCAGCTCTATTTCCAAACCTCACATCTCAGGTCAAGAACCGCAACCATAATGATCGTCAATGAAATTCTGGATCCTGACTCACTCCACAAAAACACTCTTGTAAAAACACTCCCCTGCTTCAGGAGAGGAGGGTGGCAAAGGAAGAAACTGATAAGGAACAATTAAAACTAATTCTGCACTAATGAAAAGGTGAATTAATTGAAACAGCCCTTGAAGTATCCAAGCGTACACAAGGTAATTCAACAGACGTTGCACTGAGTGTCCAGTGCATGGATGAAATTTGAAGGTGGTACTAAAGGCACATCCAAAGATGAAGTAGATCATGGATTTTCTGTTGCTTAGTCAAACATGAAACACTGCTGTGTGCCCTTTGCGCTAGCAAACCTTACACGATGTCCAGGTTAACTGGAAAATGATACAACTCGTATCATACTGGACAGTAACACGGAAAATAGTGATTTTCTCATTGATAAAACCAGTGAAATACATTAACTGCCCGTTACTGTACCTTCATGACATCTCTGTAGGAACGAATGGCCTCAACTTCCTCTTGGTCATCACCGTTGTCATCCTCCTCTCCTTCATCCAGAGCATCATAGCCTTCATCCCTGCTCCCTTCTGTTTCCGTGCTATTAGTCATGTGGTCAATCAGCTGCTCCAGCGGAGGACTTAACTCCCGCTCTTCGTTGTCCTTCAACCCATAGTCCAGGGCTTTGTATATAATAATCCCCAGCGATTCGATAACCTGTAAAAGTAAAAAAATAAGCATTTGTTAATGCTATTCATGTGAATCACAGGATCACAGAACCACAGAATGGGTTGGGTTGGGAGGAACCTCCAAAGGTCACCTAGTCCAACCCCCCTGCAGGGAGCAGGGACATCCTCAACTAGAGCAGGTTGCTCAGAGCCCCATCAAGCCTGACCTTGAATGTCTCCAGGGATGGAGCCTCCCCCCCCTCCCTGGGCAACCGGTGCCAGTGTCCCACCGCCCTCAGAGTAAAGAACTTCTTCCTAATGTCCAGTCTTACTCTACCCTTCTCCCGTTTAATACGAAATAGGTCAGTCTAGGAATACCCTTTTCTGGTATTCCTGTAACAAACTTCGCAACGGAGGCCAATAAACATCAGAATTAAAGAGAAAAATGATTCTCTTCATACCTACGGCAGCCCCTCAGTAATGCGGCACAGAACACGCAAGAGCAGGTCATGCCACATCCCTACTGCTCGCTTATTTCCAAGTTTAAAATCACAATTTCTAATTTGAAAACAAAGCAGAACCTTTTTAGATTATTTCCCCTTTTTCCTTCTAATATGACAAACCTCAAAATAACATGACTCCAGACCTTGTGAGGCTGTATGACATGCATATGACCTTTCGGGGGCGAGAAATAAAAGAAAGAATAAACTAATATGAAATGCCTCCCTCCTCCTACAAACTAATGACACTTGGAAACTGTTTCAGCTCCTCTCCGTGGACCTGAGAGGTGGCTGGACACAGCTGTGGACATCTCAGTGTTAACTCAGTGAGCGCTGGGACATCACCCACAAGAAACTTCTTCACTTGTTGTGCAGCCGACAACGGGATTTCACAGTAATGAGGTCGAACCTTGATTTTTCATTGAACTTGAGGCTTTTCCTTTGTGCTCCATCAAGAGCAAAGCAAACACGCAATATCGTACTCATCGTAAGCTAGCACAAAATTGTCATGAACATCCCCAAATGCTAAATATACATTTTCATTCTCGGCATTAATCCTTTTCTTTACGAGTAATACCGAAGCTTCTAGCATTCAGAAGATGTCAAGAGACGGCATCTCCAACTGAGGAGTTTGGAAAATGGGCATTAATAGGGAGGGGAAGGGAAAATGGGCTTGCAAGAGTAAACCACAAGAAGGTGATGTCGCTGCTGGGAGATCCTTGTCTGACAACAGAAGCAGAACTGGAGTTATGGCTTGTAATCTCTGATCTTCCTCGTGCGTAGCGCTGTCACACAAACCAGCAGGCTCCAGCGTAGGAGTAGTTGGCACTGGAGCAACTTTAATAACAGGAGCGTTTCTAAACATACCAAACCTTGTCATCAAATGCCATTCGCTCTCCTCTGGCTTTCAGCACTACCCCGGTCAACGCGCTTTTTAATGCAGATGTTTGAAACTCTCTTTGGGCAAAGAGGGACAACACAAAAAGATTCTTAAAACACGAAATTTGACTCTAGCAGCTTATTTCTTCCAGCACAGCAAAGTGATTTTGGTCTGAACGGCTGGAGGTTAGCAAAGAATTGAAGTGATATCCTATTAGTTTATCTAGACAGACAATTTAATGAGCTATGGGCTGACACCTTTACACTTGCACACTTGGCTCCTCTGTTGAGCTTACCTTGCAGTGCTAATGCACTTCGCAAGACAGTGGCTAATAAATAAACCAAGCAAACATAAAACCCAATACATAAAACCCCACTGTTTTGTCATTTATTTCCAGTAACTTTGATAACTCCATTCAATATAAAGAATTTCCCTACGCTGCTTCTCTTGAAATGTGTTCATGCGCACTTGGAAAACATTCTTAAAATGCAGTTAAGAAAAGTGATTAGGCAAATTCATGATGAAAAAATTGTCTGATTTAGTTCAAAAAACAGTTTCTGACTTGGGAAATGCCAGTGAGACAGCAGAAGATCCCAGGGAAGCATCATTGCTTGCTTAGTTCTCATACCCTTCCCCAGGCTTCTTCCGTGACCCACTTTTCAGACAGGACACTGCACTATACAGACCTTAAAAATAGCTATTACAGATCAAACTTGGGTTTGCAGAGTATTTAACTTGCTTTTTGGAGAGGCTGTTTTGTAATAACTATCTTGTAAAACTTACATTGTTAAAAAAATATATATAAATGTGAAAAAGCCGCAAAATTAAATATATTCTACTGGAGACACAGATGTTTCCTAGAGCTCAGGTTGTGAGCACAACCTCAACATACCGAAAGGGAACAGAGAATACCAAGTTAATTCCAATTTGAATCAGACCTAAATGAAAATGAAGTAGGATTGAATAATGGCTTTGATATTTTAAACAGTTGGGAGTAAACACAACGTGAGTAATCTCTACCTTTAATAAAAGCTCAATTCGAAAGAGCTTTGCATACATGAGGAGGACTGAAACGGCCGAAGAAGATGCAAAGGAAATAATGTCCTGCGCCGTGCAGCGACGGCTATGGAACACGGCTTCTGGATTTTGCTAGACCTCAAAAAAAAAAATCGGAGATGGTGGGGGGAGGTATAACGAAAGTGCCTCCTCCAGTTTGGGAAGAGGATTAAGGCATTTAAAAGCACCATGGCTAAAACTGGTTGACAGCTGCTGCTGGCTTTGATGTCTCAGCAGCAGGGCTTTTGCATTTCGGTAATACGGTTTGCGCATTTTTCTGTACTACCTACAGATTTCATAATACATGCAAAGCTGACGCGACACAAAAGCTTGGAACGGCACCAATTCAGACCTGTGCTTCAGTCTCGCAGCTCCTTATTTAGGAGCTGTGATAAAACTCGTATTTATTCAGCGTCTGTCGGCGTCACAGATTCTTCTTGCGAACACCTTAACTGAGAAACTTCGCGTCGATTTGCACTAAAATTGAAAATATTCCCTGCTTGCAGTAACAGCCGTTTCCTGAGGCTCTTGTAAAACCACACAAGTGCCTAGGAATATCGAACAGAAGTCGAGGAATCATCAACGTTTCATCACGTGGACAAAGCAGCTTCACGCAAATCAAACTTCTAGATCTAAAGAACTAGAAACAGAAGACAGAAGGTTAAGCAGTCAGCTCATTGCTGCTCCAACGCACGAGTGCCGTCTGCGATACAAATCAAATGCAAACAAAAAAGGAAAAGCTTTTCCCAGCTGAAGGGGTGAATTGATAAATACAGCGGGTTGGAGTCAGATAATCAGGGACTATCGTTTTTTGGGTTTTTTTTTTTAAAAAAAGCATCAATTACTTACAAAGAAGTCGCCGTTTCTAAACGGCGCTGTTTGCTAAGTTCACACACCATAAATACTGCTGGCACCTAACAAGTGACAAGCACTGGTAGAATTCTCAAGCACATGTGAAAACAGAGGTAGAGTGGGAAAAACAAGGGTAAGAAGGGACTTAGCAAGGCTCTTTTAAACCACAGGGTTCTACACTGACACACCAAGACAACTGCATGAGACTGGAATAAGTGCCAGCACTCGCGATAAATGATGCTGCGCAATTCAGGTGAAAATAAATAAATCAATCAATCAAGTTCTGCACCTTGAATTTTAGAATTCATTTTGTTTCTGATCGCTTTAAACTGCGGCGAAGGGCCTGCTCTTTGCAAATCGATCAGCGGCTAAATCACTTTAAGAAATAAACACGGAAGTCTGCATTATTATGCTTTACACCTTCTCACCGAGTTCTTTTGAAAGTCATGGCTTTGGTCCAAAGAAAATACCCAACGCACCAGCATTTCCCACACACCCAACTTGTACTCTCTTGGGCTTAAAGCATTAGCGAAAAGGGAATTTTGCCTCAGTTGTAACTGGGGATTTTTCAGTTCCTACACCAGTCTGGACTCGTATTATACTGCTCATTCACAACAAGCTGCCGTAAAGTTGCTGGGTACTTTGACTTCAAACGTGATGTAAAAACAATACCCTCACGCTCTTTCTCCACAAGCAGCAAAACCGAAGCCCAAACTATTCCGATTATTTTCGTACACAGAGCACGGAGCTTTCTGTTCTGACCACCTTCCCCCATCGCATCAAGGCATGCCTCTTGGAAAGGGGTTCATTAGGGGTTTAGGTCTTTTAGACGACACAAATGATGCTCTTCCAGTGAACACCGACAATTTAACAGTCTCAAAACCTCTTCAAACGTAGGAACCAAACCTGTTTGAGACATGCAAAAATCTTGAGTGAAATGACAGCACTTGATCTTTTTCAATATTACTATTCCAGAGAAGAATCCTCTTTCCCCTCCTCGATATCTATATCCCTGACTCTTGCTAGAGCATAGATGAGAGAAGGCAGGATCCTCACGCCATCCCCCCACTCACCGCACGCACAACAGGACACTGTCTGAGCTTTCATCCCCTTCCAAGGCTTGCCTCAATTTTTAAACAAAACAGCAAAGCCTAAGGACAGGCTTGTCCTTCCAGCAGCAAAGAGCTTTCTGTTCAGCTCAAATACGTGTCCCTGCCCCTTCCTCCAAAAGCCACCCAGGTTTTCATACAATCACAGAACAGTTTGGGTTGGAAGGGACTTCAAGAACCATCTAGTTCCAACCCCCCTGCCATAGGCAGGGACACCTCCACCTAGACCAGGCTGCTCAGAGCCCCGTCCAACCTGGCCTTGAGCACTTCCAGGGAGGGTAAGCAGGGGAAGAAGGTTTTATAGCCCTACACTGAAGACATCGTGAAGCTCCAGCTCCTAAAGTGAGTCGACTAACGTTGAACTTTCCCACATGGACCTCAGATCAGGCAACCACTCACAACAATCTCTGCATGACTACTGCACTGCCCTTTGTATGAATTCTAATACATATTTAATTAAAAATGTATACGGCGATTATTATTTCTAAGTGCTCCCATTTCTCCAACACAATTTATGAAGGAGAATGGCTCTGCCTGATGGTAGGAGAGCCCGGAGCTGGCGTTAGTCAGGGCACTCCTTAGGGCAGAGCCCCTCTCTGCCACCACCTCTGGTATCAGGCAACCTGCAAAGACTAACCTGTCCTGCTGCTGCCTCTCCATCTGCCTGCCAGGAGCTCCACGCCACGCTTCTGGAATCACAGGCAGTGTAAACAGACCCACAGACACCCCTGAAGTCAAGGGTTACGTATCTTCAGCTTTCTCTGGTGCGTTAGGAGAAGATACACAAACACGTACGAGTTTGTGGGATAAAATTCTGTCATACAGCCCAAGAGATGGGCATGGGAAAATTTCATGTGAACCCAACTGTTCCTCTCCACTTAGGTGAGAAACGATTGCTCTGGCGATCATTTCATTTGAAATTTGTTGTTTCTTCAGTATGCAGCTCCGGAACCGTAAAAGACCAGGCTTTTTGGAACAAATAACGGGGTTAGAATAAACGAAACTAGACTTTGCGGTTATTTACCTCATCCTTAGACGCCCTACATAACTTTCAGGAGTACCTCACGGAAAAGGGTGTCTAAATAGGTTGTTGTAAGAGTTGCCTTGATGTCACCGCATACCTCGGGCACACGAACGTATTTTTTACCACCGCATTCCCCAGTGGGAACAGGCCAGCGCTACCCAGGTTTTAATAGCCGGGGACGCTGCTAAATTTAAATATGACCTTCACTAAATCAGAGCAACTTGGCAACAGACTGTCGAACGAGAACAGCGAGAAAACTTCCAAGTGCTTCTAGGTAAGCAGCAAGGATTCGGAATGCTTCCAATTTGTCAGATGAATCCCTCATGTCCAAAGAAAACAGACATAAGATAGAGGATTCTTTAACTTCTGGGTGATGTTGGTTTGTCACTGAAATAATGGGATTCTGCTTTCGGCGATATAATGAGCCTTGCTATTTAAAACAAAGTAGTCATAAAAGCAGAGCAAAAAGAAAATAATAATCATTAAAAAAATCAGAGTATGTTGGGTCTAATAGGAAATAAATATGAAAGGAAATTAAATACACCCTTTTAACAAGATTCAGTCTGCTTTAGATACACTCAGAGTTAAGGAGAATTTCTCAGGGGAGATCTTCTTCAAAATTCTTTTATCCCCATGAGTCTCTGAATGTAATAAGTGGGTAGAGAGACCTACTTACTGAATTCTTTTTACTATTCAGGTATACATTAAAGAGATGCAGTGGAACAACTCCTGATCAAAGACAGAAGGATAAGCCTAAAACATACAAAGGGGATTTTTACTTTGGGGGTTTTTATTCTGATCCCACCCCAAGTGAACATGTAAAAATTTAAGCAGTAATTTTAGTAAGGCTCAAGTACCTCTAATAAAAGTATCAGTAATTTAATTGTAATTTTAGTAAGGCTCAAGTGTAATACAACTCTCCAACTTATCCAGAGCTTCTGATAATTGTAAAAATGTGTTTGGCTGTTCTAGTTTCACTATAGATATTATCAGAGGAGAACTATCGTTTATTAGCACCAACGAAAGCGGAATTTATTCCATTGTATCAGTCTCCACTCACATTTTACCTGCTGCATTGAAGCACTGAAACAAACTCCTCATTTTTCTTCTAGTTTTGTTCATACATGGTAATCGCCAAGATTAAGAGAAATCGTTACGGTGTTATTAAGGAATTTATCCAGCCTGAAAGAATTTCACCAAAGTGACAGCTCATCCCCAGAGAAAACCAAAATTAAATTCCCTGATTTAACTGTGGAGACTCCAGCAATAGCTGAAGCTCCAGTAAAAGAATTAAGTCCAATAATTAAAGAACACAGATGGTGAAAGTCATTCGAAAGTTCTTAAACACACCTCTATTCATATTACGGTTTTAAATGAAGGGCGTATTATCCTGATTCCATTTCAGTCAGAGATGGTGATGACATTAAGAATCCGAAGGTTGGAATATATTTGGTGAAGCAAACTGGCAGAATGGGTGTGTTGTTACGTTTCCCTCCTGTAGGCTTTAAAACCATCTGAAAATGGTCTTAAAATGTCCCGCCTATTTAGGATTTTAGGCACAGTATCTCCTCTTGATTTTTAAAGAAACATTTGATTGCCACAGTCTAAAGGCAATTTGCACAATGACTTCGTTTAAAATCTTAGTGGCTTCAAAATGAAGTACGTCGAAATTAAGTTTGTGAAAGCCCCAACAATTATGGAAATGCTGTTTCAAAATATAAGGACAATGTTTTTTTATCACAAGTTAAAGACACAAAATCAGACTGTGTCACAAACTTCTCCTCTAGTTCCCTTCTCATGTACACCAAAGCCATCAATCTGCTATTACTCTTCAGAGTAATTTTTGTAAAAGAAACAAAAAATCAATGCAATATTAATCTGATAAATCAACAGGTGATACTATTACATCAGGATTATTTCATACAACACCTATCCAACCTAATCAATTATTATTCCTTTCAGCATGTAACCCTTCAGTATTGCTGACTTCACTAAAGTCAGACCCATAAGAAGTTTCTGTGGCCTTTTTTAATTTTAAATAAATGACAAAATATAAACATCTGCATATAGATTTTTTTTTTAATAGAGAGAAATAGGAATCAATTCATTGATTCGGTTCAATTTATGGTAATCACAAAGCAGAACAAAATCAGTGCTGCTTTTATTCGAAGTATCTATGCAGTTCAATGAATCTACTCAAAAAGTCAGCTTGCTTTAACTTCTCAGCCTTCCCACCCACATTTCATTTAAACCACCACACTTGCCAGCTACGGGCTTGGCTCCCATTTAATTAATTCAAAAATTAAAGGGAGTAAACACCTGCCTCAATACACACCACTTCTTCTCCTGCGAGCCCAGACGTTTCTCACACCTATTTTGCCCAAAATTAACAATTACAAAAGCAAACAAAACAGCTGTACAATGAGAACTACTCTTTTAAACACAAATTCTTGGGTTTACATTTGCATGTATGCGTTATAAGCTTTCCAGCAGCGGCTCTCAACAGACTTTACAGAAGTTAGGCTGGTTTCCCCGTACTGGTCAGAGGTGTGTGTGCGTTTCAAGTGTTTGAGAGATGATGAACTTCACAGAGACAGAGGAAGCACCTCAATGAGTTCACACAGCATTGGGAACACAACAACTCTTTTTGGAACATCTCCCTTACGGGGAAAGGCTGAGGGAGTTGGGGCTCTTGAGCTTGGAGTAAAAGGAGATTGAGGGGGGACGTCATTAATGTTTGTAAATACATAAAGGGCAAGTGTCAGGAGGATGGAGCCAGACTCTTCTCGATGGCACCAGTGACAGCACACGGGGTAACGGGTGTGAGCTGAAACACAGGAGGTGCCACTGGAATGTGAGGAGGAACTTGTTTGCAGTGAGGGTGCCAGAGCCTGGCCCAGGCTGCCCAGGGTGGTTGTGGGGTCTCCTTCTCTGGAGACGTTTCAAACCCACCTGGATGAGTCCCTGTGTGACTTGGTCTGGGTGATCCTGCTCTGGCCATGGGGGGGATTGGACTGGATGATCTTTCGAGGTCCCTTCCAATCCCCAACATCCTGTGATTCTGTGGTTTAACTGGAGCTTTCCTAAACCCCACCTTCTTCAACCCCTGAAAAAGTACTATGTCCTTCTGACTCCTACCAGACTTCTTTTGTCAGACAAACTGTCGTAATTCCAAGATTTCAAGCCTCAACTCAATGTCAAGAAACAAAGGCAAAGGTAACCACAAAACAGGTCCTATTCCAAGTGATGTGCCACAAGAGAAGGCTGACGCATCCTCCTGCTGCTGCTTTCTAGTGGCTGGAATATTCACTAACCACACACAAAGCAATACAATTTTTGTGCTCCTTGTCTTAAAGGTACTGAATATTGATGGGAAATCAAATAAGCCCCAATAAAAAGGTGTCCTTCTCACCTGTACCGATGGAGAAGCTTCAAAGATGTCCATGTGATGTTGGTATTTATTACATAGTCACCCAAGACGAACCACGCACAGACATCTCCACTGCCTTGTGGCTGAGCGCTCAGCCATACCCAGGCAGGGATTTATGTGAGACTTCTTTCCTAAAGAAAACTAGTGAGGATTCACACATATGGCCTGGGAACAAAAAGCCAAAAAATTCAGGACTCTTACTGAGAGTTTGAGTCAGATGTGCAAGGAAACTTAAGCTTGATGTTAGGAATCTGATCATGAAATACGTGACTTTTCACAAGGTCTGTCACAACAGCCCAAGGAGTTCCTAAGCACAGAATTAAAAAGGTTGGAAAAGACCGTAGAGATCATCAAGTCCAACCTGCAACCTATTACCTAGCCTATCACCAACCTATGACCCAATATCATCTCATCATCTAATCATCGAAATCTTGTCCCTGAGTACATCATCCAACCTCTTCTTGAACACATCCAGGGACAGTGACTCCACCACCTCCCTGGGCAGCCCATTCCAGACAGACATTTATTTAGGTCCTGTATGATCTCTGTGCCATACAAACATAACACTGAAGCTGACAAAGCCTCTGCAAAGCTCCTGATCTTACGAATACTCTTTGATTTCCTCTTCCCCATATGCAGCATCATTGGATACAGGCATTTGGATCGCTGGCATTCAAACAAATACTCCTCCAAGACTGAATGTCTAAGCGAACATCAAATATTTTAGTAACGAGCAACGTGAGCTACTGCACAATTACCTTCAAGGTCTTGTAACGGCCACGTTGGAAAGCCTGGCATTTGCTAGAATGATTCCAGAGAGCACTAGGAAGCACTGTTGACAAGTTATCTCCTCATAAGAAACTGTAAGCTTGACATTATTGTTGAGGCCTGAAATTCAGACGCAATCACAGCATGGGAGGCTGACTTATCCTAAACCAAAGAAGGAACAGAACATGAGGCCGAGCCTCAGAAAAAAACCTTACGGTGTGCTCTTTGGGCTGCAAAACCCCAGAGAATCCATCTATGAAATGACACTCACGGGTTTTTATTTCCTTCTCAGCAGTGAAATCGCCCCCTGAAGAAATCCTTATTAGAACAGACCCCTATCATAGTTAAAAGTTACTGATACATAAAATATACAGTTTATAACCTCGGGCATGGAGTACCTTAGCACAAGATATTCTAGCACTTGCCAGCTCCCAGAGTTGTCAAAGTGCCGAATGGTGACGGTTTATTATCCGTAATGGGGCAGTCATATTCCCAGATCATGAATTGCTGAGCGCTGTTTTATTGCTCTCTGCCAATAACGACAGTATCCACCTGTTCTAACACAACGACGATAACAAAGATTTGCTTACAGCCACAGTTCAGAAGTTTTCATGCTGTTAAAAAAAAAAAATTCATACTCATTTTACACTTAGTTTTATATGAAAACCAAACCTAAAGCATTCCTGACTCTGTCTCTCTGCATAAACCCACGTGATTTTCTACAATGCTCAGCACTCGGCCTTCTAATAGAGTGGAGATATTATCTAGATAATTCATTTAGCTGCTTAGATAGCGGCCAAGTGACTAAATATCCAGCCATTGGTTGAGTGGGATAATTCCAACCCTTAAATCCCTGTAAGCTGCACAGGTACTAGGGAACACAAAAAGGCTGAAGGCTTGTTTTTATTCCCCTAAAACAGGTCTATGCGTATGAATTAACTAGACGTGCTGCCTCAAGATCTATACTGAAATTCTCTGTCCTACTCAGTGCATTTTGCATTGCTTGGGAAACTTGAGCGTCTCATAAAATTAGGCCTAAAAGGGTCAATCCTGAGCTTCTCCCGTGCTGAGACCTTGTTAATGGGTGTGCTAAAGATAGTTCCTGCACAAGCCACTCTCCCGTCCCCAGCAAAAGGAAAAGCAAGGGACGTAGAGATGCGTATTGGAGGTAAACGGTAGCATGGGAAAGAGGAACACCAGGGCAGAGGGACCTGCCACATCCACGGGACCACTGCAGGACAGCTCTAACGCGGCCCTGCGTGATTCATCCTTAGATCCAGGGTACCCAACAAGCTCCTCGGAGCTTCCTCGATGGCTTGCGAAGAACAGAGATGAGCTCAGGCATACAGGGAGCAGAAATACCCTTGGATTTCTCATGCTTTGGAAATTAAAATAATGCCGCTGCAATATTACCTTGTCTTTGTTACCGTGCTTTAAATGACAGACTGAGATCCCTACCTGGAAAAAGAAAGTGGAGGCACAGTGTCCATACCGTGGCAAGTTTGCTGACTGAAAATATCATGCTTTTTTGGCAAAATATCAACCATATTTCAGAGTTGATAATTTCCAGGTTAAGCGTTGTCACGGGACCTCTAAGTCAGACTACAGTGGCCTCCACCATTTTCTTAACACAAACCAGCCGAAGAATTCAAATCCTAAATTTAACCACACCTTTACACCTCCAGACTCCCCAGCAAAATAAGCTGACCTGCCCTACCTAACCACACGGTAAAACACGGGTATTATCGCTTCCCCTCAGTACTGGAGCCAGTTTCAAAGGTAGGAGGTGTGCAGGGCTGAAGGTCCTGTGGAGTTTTTCTAATTCTTCATTTCTTGTCAAGCCTCACACCGGCCGTTTCTCCTCTCCTGTAACAGTTTTACCACCTGCCATATGAGGATGTTGACCCATTTTCAAAGCTTCGGATGAGCGGTGCTGTGCAAATCTACATTATATTTCTGCACGTCACGCACACAGGCTTAAACTCAGCTGGAAGTGCCTCTAATCATCCAGTTTTCCCGAGGAATTTTTTGTTCCCTATAAACTAAGGGAAGGGAAAAATGAAGAAAAGTGCATGCCTGAGGCTAATGCTCAGGCTTATCAGCTGGGTGCAATGCAACACACAGAACTGCTTTTCTTTGAGAATATAAAGCAAGATTTAAGAGTGATTTATTTAAGTAGCACAGGTAGCCAGAGAAAACAGCTACTAAAAATCAGACTATCAGCTTGCTCTAAACTTCACAGGAAAGAAATTCTGACAGCATCATCCCTTTGTCTTGTTTTATCAACATAATTTTACCTACAAGTCGACACTCCAGAGAATGAACGTCTTGAAGTTTAAGAAGTAGGAAAAAATTATTTTGGACACTGTGGCTTTACATTTTGATCCTTAATTTAATTAAAATTCCCTAATTATTTTGAATATCCTTCAAGATTTTGACATTTCATGCACCCTATCATATCCACAAACCCTGTTGGGAATCTCTTATGTAATACACACAACATGGTGGTTCGTATTATAGCTCCAAAAGAAATTGCCTGGCAATTTTCTAGACCAAACAAAACGAAAAAAATTAAATATATATATATATTAAAAAGTTGTTTCTTCAGCTAGTTCTCTAAAAAGTGAAAACATTTTCCTGGAGGGAATAAATTTAAAACGAAACAAAAAAAAAGAAAGTGCAGTGTAACAGTCAGAAGGCCTTTGCTTACTGCTGGGGGGTTGACCTGGATGACCTTTAAAGGTCCCTTCCAACCCCAAACATTCTCTGATTCTACAATTACAGAAGAATCCCTAAATTCTGCTGGAATTCCATAGAAGCTGCAGCTTTGGAACAGCAAAACCATCCCTGCCTAGCCAAGGAACAAGTTACTCAAAAGCAATCTCCTTAAGCTGGAGAGATATCCATTTGATTCCATTAGAGAATCTTTTTTCTTGTTCTCCTATTTTGTAGGCCCCCCCTTCCCCAAGTTTTCAGGATAAAGGTAAAATATCACTGTATTACAAGCCCCGATTTCTTTCGCTAAATGAGCAGTCATCAATTTTCTTCAAGGTGTTCAAGGTCTTCAATCGAATCCCTTTGGAAGAGCCTCTACTCAACTCCCTCCAGGGACTCAAACGTTCAGCATTTCAAATGCCAGTGCACACAATTCGTATCTGCGAATTCTGAAGCTCAGACCGATGGCAGATTTTGTCTGTATTTTCCTCTCGTTAACCCTTCAGCAGCGATTATTCTTCTCCTTTCTCCAGTCCT
>WEIS01002799.1:11716-26024 GCA_013389965.1 Todus mexicanus | reverse complement strand
GATATGCTGCCTTATTTCTAGTTTCACGTCAGTCATCTTTGACTTGGAGCTACTGTGCTTAGCACTGAAAGTTTCTTTAACAAATTGCTGCTGAGATAAATGGGGATCATGATGATGAAGTGGTACAGGCTGTAATTTCTGGCAATCTTTGTAGGATAGGAGGAAAAGAACCTTGTCTTTCTGAAAAAAAAATAAAATCCATATTTCTCAGGAGTTCTACCTCACAAGTAGATTCTACAGTTACTGATGAAGAAAAAATTTAAATTTATTGCTTATGTTTTCTGCAAAATAATATTTTTTTTTTTTCTTCACAGTAAAACCGACCGTTATTGATGTTGATATTTACGTCAACAGCATTGGTCCTGTATCATCAATAAATATGGTAAGTGACTTCCTAACAGCATCAGTACTGGCTTTTGAAAACGGCAATAAATGGCGCTGGGATAAGTTTGTTTGATTGCTGATTTAATTCTGGCTCTGACCCTAAACCCAGAACTTGTTCTGTTTATCATATGACTCTTTTGTGTCCCTTCAAGAGAAGGAGGAACCTACAAGTATTATTGTGCTCTGTGCTGTCTAACACAACATGCTGGTAGATCTTGAATGGTAAAAAACTATCTTAAGAAAAAAAATAAGTATGAAGCAAAGTTATTGTCAAGAAAATTCTTGAATTAATGCTTCAAGAGTCAGATGAATATACAGAGCTTCATAATGTGGAATTAATGAGTCATCACATACTATCAGTGTATTTCTTTGAAATTCATCATCTCCTCAGTGGTTACTTTTCTTTCATGGAGTTATCAGCAATCTTTAGCCTTAAAGTATCATTTTGAAGAAATTATACAGAGCTGTAGTGGATGTGTAAAGGCAGGAGAAACTGGACGAATCTGTGTGATAGCGTGACAATAGTGAATCTAGTGAAGCATAACAGTTGTTACGTTGTTGTGGAATTCTTAACTCCAAGATGTTCCTCAGCTTTGTGGCAATGGATTCAGATTTAGAAAGCAAGCTGGATGTTTGTGTTGCTATGGAGGAATGGATTACTGTGGCTGCTTGTGCAACTTCGAGTTTGCCTTCAGCACAGTGTTTGTCTTTGTAAACTAGGCTGATTTTTTTCTTAACACAACTTGGAAACTGCAGACCTCTTAGTATCTTAATTNNNNATTAGTATCTTAATTTGCTGAAAACTCTTATACTAACCTCTTCAAAGAAAAGACTTTATCTTGTTCGTGATGATGTTCAAAGGCTGTTGTGTACAATGGTCATATAAGAATCTAACAAATGCACTGCATATATGTTTTGTAATTTTGGAACCAATGCATCTGAATTTGAAAGACGGTCATTCAGCCTGATTGGTTTTACCGGTGTATGGGAGAATGCAAATTATTGAAGTGTGTGAAAATACTGGGTGGTCAGAGACTCCTCGGCCTTCTGGCAACGGGAAATCTGATGAGTAATGACAGAATAAGTTATGTGCTGGGAATGAGTTGGCCACGTATTCAAAGAGTGAAAAGTATTGGTCGTATTTCATGTGAAGCACTGAAGTAATGGCAGTACCTGCCTCATTCTCGAACTAACAAATAGCTAATTATTGTGCCCTTCCCTGAACCTGTACCAAAATGATTTGTCCAGGGAATGATTTATTGGAAGATCTCTTCTGCTTACGGTCATCTGGCTTGCTTTTATGTACACTCTAGGAATGGGTACCTGTTTAAAAGCAATGGGGATGATGGTGAGGATGCTTTTCAGACTCTTTTTGCCTTTTGCCGCTCTGAATTAACTTGTAAGTAGCTTTTTGATGTGCTGGAAATGTATATGGAACAATAATTTAAAAAGCATTTGATTAGAACCGCTTTAGGTAGGAAGAAGGAAATTATTATGGTAGAAGGAACCAGTGGTTCTTAAGACATTACTATGGTGCAGTCAAAACACAAGTACTTATCTCTTAATTTGGAGTTCAGTTTATGGCACCAAGGTGGAAAGATGCATCAAGATATTAATTGAAAAAAGCAAACTGATAGTAGATGGTATTATTAGGATAGTTACTGAGTGTATGGTGGAGAGATATTTCTTGGTTACAGCTAAACAAAAACTACGTATAATCTGTAAGGGCAGAGTGATAAATAAAACAATGATGAAATATAACATGTAGGCACCTAAAGTTTTAAGGGCACAAGTTTGCTTAAAGCTATATTTAATCTTTTGAGTAGAGATGGACCTTGTTTCAGATATGCTTGTGGAGAGTATATCCCACTCAAATAGAACCTGGAGTAGATGTTAAAAATATTATTAAAAAAAAAAAATTACTTTAAAGTGAATGTTTTTTCATGTAGCTTGTGAACTGCTGGAGCACGGGCACATTAACAGCTGAAGAGAGAGTAGCTGAAAATCACCTGTGGCAGAGGAAAAGGGAGGAAAGGACCACCTGCAGTCTGATTCCTGCCATATAACTGAACTCAAAGGGAGAAGAATGTGTGTGAAAATCATGTAGAGAATTTCGAGTAGTGTTCTGGAAGGAAAAAACAGTATTCTTGCTAGAATCTACATATGCTATATTTTTCAGCAGGACAGGAACTTTTAGCTTTTCTCTCCTAAATGATTATTAAAAGTTGAGCTATTCTGTCAAGGCAACTCGGCAAGGTGGTAGTTGATTGAGCAAAAAGAAAGATGATTACATTGATTTCCATTTCTATTTCAAGAGTGAGATCATCAACAAGTACAAGGAGGACTTCCCTGCTGTGTACTTCCAAACTTAGCCCTTAGCTTTATCACTTTTTTCTTAATCTGCAGCAGTTCTGAGTGAAAAATCATGTGGAGCTTCTCTAGAGATCAAACTCTGCAGGTGTATTTTCTTATCAGTTTTCATCAGAGCTTTTCCTCCTGTGGGTGAAACCTAGGAAGTAAAATAATTTTCCTGAAGTTATCAATGGGTGTTCACTTGAATGTTCACATCAATTTTGTAGAAGAAAGCTTTTCAGAAGTCAATAATTTCCTTGTAATTATGATTAGACTTGAGTATGAATATTAATATTTCATTGTTTCTTTAACAGTCAGGGAAAAGTTGCTACCAGACATCTGCCTACAGCAAAGATAACCTCAGATAAATTGTATATGAATGCTTGTGGCCCTGAGGAACAAGGAATCCTCTTAGCCTGAGTCTGGAAGTGCCACAAGGGAAAGAAGTTTTAGGAATCCCTTCAGAAAGGGTTCCAGTCAAGGGACAGGTAATGTTCTCCGTGACAAAGATGGTGTAATCCACAAGAATACACATCTGACGCTGCATTCCAGAGGACTTATGCCACTTTCCCTAAGGGCCTTATCAAGCAATTCGTTTCCTAGTTGCTTCCAGAAATATCTATTTAGAACCTCAAGATTTCTGGTAAAAAAAACCACAGGGTTGGTTGTGAGAAGGTAGTATAGAAGTTACTCTATTAGAGACTCATCTTGATAACTTCTTTATGATGACAGTAGAAACTTCTTTTCTGGATAGACAGTAAAGACTTTCCCTTTGTCTGTGACATGGAAGATTTCTTTGGGGTATGGTCTAAAAAAAGCTAATGTTAAGTAGCAAGAAATAGGAACTGTGTAAGAATAAATAAGTAAAAGTAGGCTGAATAATGAACGGAGATATACCTCAAGGTAGTATCAAGTGGCAGTGGCTTTGAAGAAGAAAGAAGTTTCAGCATTTTGAGCTACAGTGCAATGTCATGAAATGACAGGAATGACTGATACTAGACAAGCGTATTTTGAAATTTAAAGCTCTGAGATATTTGAATGCCCATTCAAAAATGTTAGGGTAGCTTTTGAAATCTATTTATTGTAGAAACATCTCGATGCCTGTCCTTTATCGAAAACATCATAGGATATGAGCTTGGACTGGTTTAAAAGAAACAAACTGGTTTATTTTAAAAGTAAATGACACACGGATGTTCTGAGCCAAATTAAATCTTCCTGTGAGCATATTATCCTTTTGTTTTCATTTTCATCTCTTCATAAAGTGAGTTATAGAAATCTGCAACTTGCCATTTCATGTTATAATGTTATTAAATACTTGTAGGGTGCACGGTACTTACATTTATCAGAAGGTTTTATTTCAATCTTGTCTGTATTTAAAAACCTCGTTACACCTTAATCATAATGAAAATCCTTCTACTGCTGTTAGGGATCTTCTAAACGAGTTTTTTAAATTTGAAAATTCATCTCCAATCTTATTTTTATTTTTTCCCCCCACTTTATGTCATAAAATGTATGTATGAATTCTAGATCACTCCATTTTCATATCTTGCTGCCTTGCTTTTAAAAATTGCTTCCCATTAAAAATGATGTTCAGGCAGCGCATGCTTTAGCATTAAAATCCAATTTTGTCAACACTCCAGTTCTTGTCAACAACAGCAAAGGTTTGTAAGTTGCTCTATAAAACTTAGATCTTAATGCGATTTACTGTAGCCTGGTTTTCTACAGAGAGGCAGTGCCAGTTTGGGTATGAAAGAACAGACAAAGGAGAGAGATGGTATCAATATGCTAAGAGAGAATTAGATGGAACTGATGGGGAAGAAAAAATCTCCTAGAAGTAGTTTTGTGAGACAGAAATGTAAACACACTGAGATTACATAGGCTATTTAATCTCAATATTATCAAAGTCTGGGTGCTTGTGTGTACACTCAGAGTCTTAACTGAGTAGCTACAGGAATCTGAGGCTTCAGCACTGGTTGGTGATGAAGAATTCAATACCTGTATGGGACTGGAATCTCATTTTAATGCAGCTGTGCAGAAAGTACTTTGAACAGACAGTGTGAAAACCAAGCTTCTAAACTGTACTTACCTGTTCATAAAACTGTTTAATTGGTTACCTACTGAATATATGCTTGCCTCTTTATCCTCACATAATCTGAAAAGGGAATTCATAGAGTGTTTCTTCTGTGTGTTTCATCACTTCGTTCTTTTGTGTCCACTCTCAAGGCTATGTCATGTATCTTTATGAATGCTGTATTCCTTTTTCATTCAGTTAAGTGTTATAGTTCAAAAGCAATCTCTACTCTTTTTTCTTTGGCCCTTAATGTACTTATAAACTTCTTTGAACTTCAGTTCAAAGTCCCCACATGCTCATTTTGCTTCTCCATTAGGCATGATAGGTAAAGAGTAGTCGTAAGGTAGAGACTTGTCTAAAATATTATTCAGAGCTTATAACTAGAGTCGGAATTCCTCACATACTTCCATCCTGTCTCTTTACTTCATAGTTAAAACTATTATTGCAGCATCTGCAATTACAGAAACACAACTTGTTGAATCTCTCCATAATAAAGCAAAGCTAATTTAAATCCAGATAGCATAAGTTTTTCACCCGTAATATTTCCTTTACAGGCTTCCCCTCAAAGAGGGAACTGGGACTGTTTAGTCTTAAGAAGAGGAGGTTAAGGGGAGACCTTATTGTTCTCTACAAGTCACTGAAAAGACATTGTAAAGAGGCAGATTCTGGTCTCTTCTCACAAGTCAATGATAGGACAAGAGGGAATGAGCTGAAGCTCCACTGAGGGAGGTTTAGGCTGGACATTAGAAAGATTTTTTTTTTTTTTTTTCTGCAAGGGTTGTCCAGCATTGGAACACGCTGCCCAGGGAGGGGGTTGAGTCACCATACCTTGAAGTGTTTAAAGACCGTATAGATGAGGGGCTGAGGGATATGTCTTAGTGCTGATAAAGATTAGAGTGAAAGGTTGGACTGGATTATCTTATAGGTATTTTCCAACCCAGGAGATTCTGTGGTAATGTAGGACGCTATTTGGACATAAATCTGAAAGTTTTGGTGGGTTTTTTTTTTTTTTTTTAACTTTATCTCACTGTCTTAACTAATCTATTTACAAAGCACAATCTGTATTCTAAAGCAATGAAGTGTAGAGAGGTGGTGTTNGAGCGTTATCACTGTTAGAAGCAGACCCTGTCTGGTAAACATGCTGCTAACTTCAGACAGACTTAGCTGAAAAGTAAAAATCACTGAACAGAATTGTTCTGTTCTAACCCAAACCAGGACAAGTGGTCTGTTATTTTTGAGGGACAAGTTTGCCAGTTGGTGAGTTCAGATCATCTCTAAAATAATGGAATGCCTTGAGATGTTTGTATTTTTCCCCTGCATTTTTATATGTGGGTTTTTGCTCTGTGACCTAAGAGAGCACTCAAGTCTTGGTTTAAATTTTAGTTTGAGTGGATTTGTTAATTTATGAACACTTAGATAATAAACTTACACCTAAACATTTTTTCTCATTTACAATCAAGTTGCTGTTCTTGCTTCTTGAGCGTCTTTATATACTGCCATTAAGTTTGGCTCATGTATGATGAAAAAAGCTATGAATTATAGAAAACTTAAGCACCATGGATTTTTGCTGATAAATGAGAACCACCTCACAGACTCATTCTTGTTGCTTCAAGCTCTGCCAGTTAGTGCTTTGTTATGAAAATGTTTCTGGGAGGTACTAGTAACACGATGGAACTCGCATCTATTTGCAACCTATTTCCACATTGAGCCTGTGAAAAGCTAACAATCTCAAAAGTGAAATGGAGTAGAAAGGAGGAAGCTGGAGGGGGAAAAAACTGAGAATGGATTGATATGTCTTTCACATATCATCTTGGCAGCTTCTTCGCTTGTTCTCCTCTAGAGCACCACTTTATATAACTAAACTAGGACCTAGCTGATAGTTGGATGAAGGCCTTAGGCTGCTGATGTTTGAAGTGCAGTGGACTGCTCTAGCATAGCAAGTAAAATATTTACTGCTATCGTTTACTACATTGGTAGGAAACCCAGTTTGTTTCTTGAAGAAATGATGGTTTCTGCCACAAGTCTTTGATAACCTACTGATCTTCTGTTTGCTGGTTTGATTTATCAGAATTCAAGCAGATTGTCAAATATGGATGACTTGGCCATAGCGTTGTCTCAAAAGGTGTGTAGCAGCTGAACACTTTGCTTTCACTAATGCAGGAGAATGAAATGTCTCATCTGCTGAGTAACAGGCATCGAAAAAAGATCTAAAGAACAGGTGGACTGAATGTTTTTTCCATAGCTGAAGAGTTTTACAGCATCTAAGAAGTGCCTCGGTTTTGAACAAAATATGGCAAGAAACAGCTTTCCAGCCTGATGCCAGTTCTTGTGTTTGATTTTTCCCACTTCAATAACTTGAGCATGCAGCTTGTAGATTTCAGACTGTGTCCACACTGTTACAGCTATGTTAAAAAGGAACAGTTGCCTTCCTGCTTTGTATAAATTCACTTTCTTTATTGCCAACACTTGGGAAAGTTGATTTAGAAAAGTTATGGCTAAATTGCTGCAACGTGTATTGAATTACTTCAGGGTAAGTTGAGGATCTCTTTGCTTAAATCATTTTAGATTTTGAGTGGTCAATCATTTGTCAACATCGGTTTAGAGTTTGAGCTTCTCATGATTGTTCCACGAATGAGTAATTAGTTTTGTCTTGACCTGTTTATTGGTTTGCTGCATGATATTGGCATAATTTAAACTGTGTTTCGAAGAGTTTGTTCTTCCTTGGTTCTTTGAGTGATGGATTTACCCAAGAAGCAAATGTATGTTGCTGATAAATTCTGTAAAAAATAAAGCAGTTCTAATGACAATTTGTTGTAAAATTTCATGATATAAAGCTTTGGGAATGCAGACCCAGCCATCACAGCATCCATAGGGTGATGCCAGTGACATTATAAATGTGCTTGTAATTAGGAAGGAACATCTGAATACAATGTGACTCCACATAATCCCTAATTAGGTCACAGACAAGTCTTCATGATTCTGTGAGGTTTTTTGGTTGGTAAAGAATGAATACTATTCATCAGTGTCATTTAAATAGCAGTAAAATGCCCTTCATCTTTTGCACCGTTCTTACAATTAATAAAATCCGAAAGAACCGACATACCTTCATTTTTTTTTCCACGTGAGAGCTTGTCATCAGTCTAATTGGACATAATTTCCTTTGTCTTGTTGCTGAAAAACAAGGCTTAGAGAATTGTATTCCGTTTCCATTGATGCTTTTTTTCTTAGTGAATGTGGTGTCCCTTGGCTCTTAGCTAGTCAGACATGCTTTTCCTGGTACAGACAAGGTAATTCTGCTGGGTGACTACATGAAAGTGAAAAATAAGATAAATTCTTGCTTTTTGCAACTGAGTAAGTCTAATGACTTAGAGGGATGTATCTGTACCCCAATCCCCCATGTTTTTGTTAGCATCATACACTTTTCTCCTTTTAAATCATTGTAGTCTTCATTTATTACCTTCTTGATCAGGAAAAGGGAGTTTTGTGTAGTCAAACCTACTGATATTCTAGATTATTCATATGTTTTCGTAGGTTTCTTTCTCAAAGCTCTCTCCACCTCTGTTTCCTCGCCCATCTGCTGTTCATTAGACTTCTAAGATTCAGGTGGTTCTGCTACAATCTTTGTTGAATAAGTTGTTTTGTACTCGTAAAACTGTTATCATCTCCAGAAACTTGTGTACTTCTTCCTACTTCCCAAAATGACATTTACAACCCTCGAATGCTGAGAAATTTAATGAGAGAAAGTTGGTTTTGTAACCATTATTAGCTTTTTTGCATACTCCATAAAAGCAGACAACTTTGATCGCAGAGTTTTGCATATGTTTTAGTCAAATGTCTTGGGTATTACAATGAAGTAGAGTCACTCCATTAAAAATAGCAACAAACAGTTTAATGTTAATATAATGACTTTACTAAGTGGGGTTTTCTTTTTAAGTTTTAAATGGTAAAGATAAGGAAGCTGTTCAGGAGTCTAGGAGATTAAATTCTCAAAGATATTGTGGGAATCTTCAGTCAAAGAATTTCTACCTTCTTTCTGACTTTTCTGTGCTTACCCCAAGACTGCCCATGTGTTCTCAGCACTTACTGAGGAAACTTATTCTTCGGGAAACTTGGGAGCAGGGAGAACTGATTCTTACTTTCAGTGACTTCAGCATATTTTTCAAGGAGACCAGTATTTTCAAAAGTACTTAAGGAAATTAAGTCATGGAAGATATTAAATACCTACCTATAGTAATCTGTTGCAATTCTCACATGTATGGCTTGACAAATTTAGGGGCATGTTTACAAGGAGATGAAGTTGTAAAGCTCTTTCTTACAGATTATAACTTACTGCAAATGTCCATGGATGTTAAATATTTATACTAGTCTAAGTTCCACTGATATTTTCCTTCCATAGTGTATTTTGTTTGGCTGGGCAGGAGTTGGTGTCCCCATAGCTTGATAAGCCACCGGTGTTGTGACTGCTGCTGAGCAGGGCTGGCACAGCACCAGGGAAATGGGGTGGACAAGATCTTGGGAGGGGACACAGTCAGGACAGCTGACCCAAACTTTCCCAAGAGCTATTCCAGAACATCTGACGTCAGCTCAGGAGTAAAAGCTTGAGGAGAAGGGGAGGAGGTGGGGGCACTCGTGGTAGAAGACATTTGTCCCCTGAGCAACTGCTACACATATCGGAGCCCTGCTTCCTGAGAGAGGTTGAACATAGGTACTGAATATTTGGTTTGGGTGGGATTAAAAAATTAGAAGAAACCTTTATAATTTCTGGTGGTTTCTGTAAGCATTCTTCCATAAGAATTCTGATCTTAAAAAAAAAAAAAGTAAAAAAAAAAATCCTCTATGTGATTGTAATATTACAAAACCTAAAGGATTTATTAATGTAAGCCCTAGGTGACCTTGTTTGGCAGGGGGGGGTGGACTAGATGGTTTTCAGAGGTCCCTTCCAACCCCTACCTCTGTGTGATTCTGTGATAAAAGGATTGTTGTACCTGTTGTGATGTTGAGATTTTAAAAAGCAAGGTTTGAAGGAAGGAAATTAGGCCAGCTGCTGAAGAGAAGGTATATTTGGAAAAAAAGGAGAAACCCTTAGTCATGCAGATAATTCATCATGTTAGACATTGATACAGCATGATTGCATTGTCCTGTAATCTGCTTCTGTGTTAATTCTTCCATGAAACCATGAGTTTCTGTGAAAACTGTATGGGAGAAACAGAACGAGTATGATGGATCCCAATCAATTATAACAGAGGAGGAAAGACAAAAAGCATTGACTGTTATTTTGAGAACATTGCATAAGATAACCATGCCACTTCAGATCTCCTGGTCCTTCTCCTTGAGACAGAGTACTCAAACCTTCAGAAGGAGAAGCCTGGAAACTAAATTCTATAATTGTGTTGAATATGGAAAAGCATAAGCTCAATATTGGCATGGATTTTATGTCTCAGTACAACTTGTTTTCCAGGTAACCTCTGCAAGTGGTGACTACTTGTTACCTTTCCTGTCTGCACCTTCTCCTAGAATCACAGAATCACAGAATTAACAAGATTGGAAAATAGAGATCATCAAGTCCAACCTGTTATCTATTACCTAACCTATCACCAACCTATTACCCAATATCATCTCATCATCTAATCATCTAAATCTTGTCCCTGAGTACATCATCCGACCTCTTCTTGAACACATCCAAGGACGATGACTCCACCACCTCCCTGGGCAGCCCATTCCAATGGGAAATCACTCTCTCTGGAAAAAGCTAATTCTAATTAAATCTAATTCAGTTTTATGTTTGTACATAGTAATCTTTATCTTGATGGTCCATTAACTAATGTAAATTTTTTGTCCCCAACATATGAGTTTCAACAGGCTTGAAGTTTACGATGTCTCTCTCAGATCAGAAAAAGGGGAATGTGTGCACAAGATATTTTGTTTTATTATTTTTCACCTCAGCAGTATTGTTTACCCAATAAGAATAAATATCCTGTTTTAAGACCTTGCCTCTGAAAATTCTTCTTGGAAACAGTAGCTAGTGGACTCAAGGGATAGTGAACTTTGGCAGATAGTTCATGTTTGGTAGAGTGTGTCGGCTAACACAGACAAAGAAAGAACTGCCATCTGCTTGCACACACATTATATATCACATTATGATAGTTCTGTGCTTTCAAGTGGTATTTCAGGTGGATATTTCCCTGGGGTATATTTGCTGCAGTCCGCACAGTATGGTGTGGGTTTTTTTGTTGTTACCTAGAAGGCCTGTAGATTGAGGTTGAATTACAAGACAATCAAAATCATGAACTGCAGAAAGACATGACCTTATTCTATTTATAGAGATTAGTATTTGTAGTGAAGCATCTTTTCTGTCTGAGAATGTCAGTTACTAATTTTACTACTTTTTGTAATTGAGGAATTGAGATCATCAAGCTGTTTGCTGGTATTCATAGAATCATAGAATGGTTTGGGTTGGAAGGGACCTTCAAGATCATTTAGTTCCAACTCCCCTGCCGTGGACAGGGGCACCTCCCACTAGACCAAGTGGTCTATTCCCTGCTGCAAATGGAAATAAAATATTCCTCCTGTATTACTTACCTGTCTCAGTCTTGGTCTTCATTTCTCTGCATGAAGTTGTAACTTGATCCCATGCTCACTAAACATCTGGCCATCTTTAAGGTAAAGCAGTTGCAGTTTTCCGAAATTGGCCTTCATGCATTATGCAAACGTTACTTCATTGGACACTGAGACGAGCTATCAAGCCATATTGTTTGATCAGAATAATGTAGGCCTGCCTCTCCTCTCGATGCTGGTTTGAAATCAGGCTAACAATTTTGGATAAATTCCGTTCATGCAATCATTTTTGCTTGTGATTCAATTAGGGCATACAGAGAGATCTAGGTAAATGCAGTCAATGATTGTCGCTGTTCCTGACTTAGTCTGACATCTATGTGTGAAAAAGCATAAACAATAGAAGAACTAAATTAATCTCTCGGGAATTAAATGGAAGTGTGCCAAGCATAAATTTGAGCCACGTTCTCCTAAAATACTCCACTCTGAGAGGCTAATAATAAGATCCAAAGTTCATTTTGGTACTAGGACATATTGGTTCCTTGCTGCCTTCCCTCTCTCCTTTTAATTTGCACTATTGTGGAGAGTGCAAAGAGAAGCACCAGTAAATTAGGGAATTTCTTTTGTGCTGGATGGGTCTGAATAAGTGGGTGATGTGTAAAGCAGTGAAGGATCCAACTGGTGAATAATGGACTTTAACCACCCCAGGGGATGTTTGGGTTAGATATTAGGGAAAATATATATATTGTAGGAGTGGAAAAGCATTGGAACAGGCTGCCTAGGGAGGTGGTAAAGTCACCATCTCTGGAGGGGTTCAAAAAATGTGTACGTGTGGTGCTTCAGGACATGGTGTAATGGTTATGGTAATGTTTAGTAGAAAGTTGGACTTGATGATCTTGAAGGTCATTTCCAACCTTAATGATTCCGTGATTCTAATGTTATGGTCTGAACTCCGTGGAAGACTCAGATTCTCACCTGGCATAAACGGCTGGATGCATCTGCCTAAATGCAAATGTGCTGATCTGTGCTAGTCCATAGGCTGCTGCTTTCATATTTCTTTTTTTTTTTTTTTCCTAAGGGCTTATCATTGCATCCAGATTAAAAGGTTAGTTATTGGGAGGGTTTGGAGTTTTTTGGTGCATAATACTGCAATCTATTATCTCATCCTTTTGTAGAGAGTATTAAACCTCAACAAACAGACCGTAAGGTTTTCTGTTAGCACTCACCTGAAAGCTGCTGAGTTTGTCTTCATTATTTTCCCTGTAATGTGTTCTCTAACTCTCTGGTGTCTGAAACTATGTTTACGTAAATACAGCTGAGCATTTCTTTGCCATCTGGATGGTACTGTGAGAATGATCTAAAGAAAAGCGAAGTGAAAACAAATGTAAGAAGCCCTGGGGAATGCCTTAAAAAGAGAAAATTGGACCTGTATTTTGGGAGCTGCCAAACTCGACCAACACGGAAAGGTTTTGACAGGTTGTGACACCGCTAGATTAGCCATCTGCAAAGAGGCAGGTTAAAAGAATTATTTAGGAGTTTCTTTTGGATTTTCAAAAGGTCTGATTAAACTGGTGTTGTGTGAATATTCTATCGAATGGGAATGATGACAGCTGATGCATTTGCATGGTCAGCTTGTGCTTATTCTTTAGTTTAGCCCAAACTAGGCATGAAACTTTTACTGACATAGCAGCATTTAGAACTGAGACTTGTATCCTGGGCTGCATCAGAAGAAGCTTGGCCAACAGGTCGAGAGAGGTGATTCTATCTCTCTCTGCTCTTGTGAGACCGTACCTGGAGTGCTGTAGCCAGCTTTGGAACCCTCAACACATGAAGGACATGAATCTGTTGGAGAGGCTCCAGAGGAGGGCCATCAATGTGATCAGAGAGGTGGAACATCTTTCCTACAGGGACAGGCTGAGAGAGTTGGGCTTCTTCAGCCTGGAGAAGAGAGGACTCCTGGAAGACCTTATTACTGCCTTCCAGGATCTGAAGAGGGCCTGCAAGAAAGCTGGGGAGGGACTTTTTACAAAGATCTGTAGTGACAGGACGAGGGGTAATGGTTTGAAACTGGAAGAGGGGAGATTTAGGTGGGGAAAAAAAAGAAGGAAATTCTTCCTTTTGAGGGTGATAAGACACTGGAACAGGTTGCCCAAGGAAGCTGTGGATGTTCCCTCCCTGGAAGTGTTCAAGACCAGGTTGGATGAGGCCTTGAGCAACTTGGTCTAGTGGGGGAGGTGTCCTTGCCCATGGCAGGGGGGTTGGAACTAGATGATCTTGAAGGTCCCTTCCAACCCAAATGATTCAATGACTTCTTTCAAAATACCTGACCAGAAAAACTATTATCTAGAATATGGAATTTGCTCATAAAGCTGACTCTTCTTGGACAACCAGCAACTGGGTACAGCTGTTTGGAACAGAAATACCTGTACTGGCAGTTGGATTTGCTGGCATTGTACAAGTAAAACTGTATCAACAGTTGAGGGTGTAAGAAAAATATAAACACAAATTTACTTCTCACCCAGAAAAACCTTCATATTTTCTCAAGCATGTGAAATGCTTTTTTTTTCTTTAGGCTGCTAAATATCAGCCTGTACATATATATCTAGGCTGTGATAAGAAATTAGCATCTGTGTAGTTTTAGACTCTCCATAGGTCTGAAATTTAGAGGATCTTCATAAAACTCTTTGAATAAAACAACAAAAACCCCAGCAATCAGAACACTAACTAATTAAAAATGAGGTACATGCCAAAAATCTATCAGCTCCCAAATAATTGACCTGATTTATGCTATGGAAGCTAGTCATGAACTCAGTTTGAAAGTGCTGCTCTTCCACTATTTTTGTGTTTAATTGAGTTTTACAAGGCTCAGCCTCCATTTTCATCCAGAACCTGAAACCCTCCCATGGACTGAACCTGCAGTTGTTTTAACTGAGTGTTTTCCAGGATGAG